>JABUQX010065614.1:0-30417 GCA_015478945.1 Trachelipus rathkii | reverse complement strand
TAATTTATAATTATTTAATATATATTTTATATATATTATACTATTATAATGTGTATATATATTATCTTTATCGAAGCAATCTGCTAAACTAAATAAATAAATTCTAGTTACCAAAAATACTCAATGTATAATCACATCGATCTTCACACTAATTCAAAAATTAGTAATCCAAACCCACAATTCCCTTCTAATAGACTAAATAATTAAGATCAGACTTATAAAAAATAAGAATCAATCGATTCACCCCTAGAAATATAAAATATAATTCAAAAAACAAAAAAAAATTAACAGCTACTAGCGCCATTACCAATAAGTTAGCAGGTATATTCCAATTAATCCACTTCTCTTCTAATAACAGATCTCGAACCAATGCTATCAACGCCATGGCAGGTACTGCCAATTAACTCAACACAGCATTTGGCAAAACTGCACATTTTTGTAATTTGTGGTTTTGGTTTTGTGGTTGCTTGGGCGCGGCGTTTCCTCTCCCTTGCATGTATCATCAAGGCTCGATCTAGAGAAAAAAGCCAGTAAACCACTAAGTTCGATAGTCCTGCTTATTACAGACCAATTTCAACCGCTAGCTCGGCACAAATAGTCTCAAAGTGTTTGAAAGAGGTGAATACTCAAAGTTTAAGAACATATGCGTGCACCTTAATATTTTCTCTAATCTAACACGTTTCCCGGCAAAATCTGGATTAGACAAAAGACATTGTGCTAGTTAGTCAGCTCGCGATTCTCTAAAATGGTATTGACACAAGCGAAGCTAAAGTGTAAACCAAAAGTCTCTCTCTCTCTTTGTCATCCATTTTAATCGCAATAGATAAACACAGGCCACTTTTGTGTATATCACGTCCAAATTTACGATTTTAACTAACTAATGAGATAAAATCATTAAACCTGCTACCTTTTACTATAGAGACATGCCCAGACACTTACTACCAGATCGCCTTTTATTTTGTTTATTGCGTTTTTATGTTATCGAAGACTTGCTATCAGAACTATTGGGAGCGATGCGAGAAATTTATAGTTGACAGTTGAGTAGAGTATAGGTTCAGAGCGAGTAAGAGCAGCCACATGCGCGCTGTTCGAGACGAGGACGATACTACTTCCCTGTACTATCACAAACATATACATGTGGTAAATCCCCCATAGAACCATTCTTATCACCTTTCACTTTGGTAAATCTCTTTATGTTCACAATCTCCTAAACCCACTCTGGGGGCCCCCTTTAGGTATATAATGATTTAAGTAACTATGCAATGTCTAGACCATTACCATTTTTCAACATTCTTCCAATAAATAGCATATAATATATATACATACTGGTATATATATTATATATGTATAGTCTAGATTAGTATATGAATAAGTTATTATATATATTATGAGTATATATTAATTATTATTGCTATAGTTATTAATATATATATATATAGTATATTTATATTATAGTATATATGCGTATATAATTAGTATAGCGTCGGGCGGGTGACGTGGACCACTTTAGGTAAAACTTGGTCTCCCCGAAACTTTTAACTTTTTGATTCTTTTTTTTTGTAGACGGCCCTATAGATTCGGCATATAGCACTAATTTGTTGTGTTATCTATTCTAATAAATGTAAATAATTTTATGAAAGTTTGAATAACGCAGTGAGTCAGTCTAGAACGTGGATGGGGTAAAGGCGACCACGCATTGAAGGGGTGACTCGGGCCCAGCTTTTAAATTCCTCTTTTTACGTATAAGATCATTTTTTTTTAATTTTAACTACATTTACTTATTATTTCTCAAAAATAAAAAAAAAAGTTTATAGTAATAATTGTGTCAATAATGTTTAAATAAAATACGAATATAAAATAAGGTGGTCCGATTCACCCTCTCCGCCCAATTAAAACTTTTTTTTGATCGTTTTTTTTAATTAAAATTCAATTTTTTAAAAAAAAAATTAGACTTCTAATAAAGCCGAATTTTAATTGCCATTTATTAAATTTAACTTATACATAAACAATTATTTATTACAATACGTAAAATACAAAAACAATGGTGGTCCGTAGTTCACCCCCTCCAATCAAAATTTTTTACGGCGCGGCCGTGAATCGGAAACCAAATGACGGCCCCGTTTTTTTGCCAATAATACTGCTTGGAATCAAAAATTTTCTTTGCCAGTTTAAAAGCTAACATACTCGGAAGTGTATCCACCTGAAAAATAGAGTTTAAATATCGATTAAACAAGATCTTAAACCTCATTTTATATTCGAAACACTTCACATTTCAAAATGTGAAATCTATTGAAAGTCAAATTGCCACAGATTATTCTAACATTTTTTTAAAAAATAAAAACTTTCTAGAATAAAATATACCTATAATTGAAAGAAATTATTCTTTTTCCATGTCATTTCTGGATATGGAAATATTTTTTTTTTTTTTTTTTTTATTATTTTTTATTTTATTTAGAGTTGGATCCGACAATCACCCCATCCTAAAGAGGCGGTTGCCTGGTCTCACTCCGCCTTTCGACTGCTATTAATAAGAATGATTATATTTATAGTAATAATAGGTTATAGTAATATGATAGCTTAATATATATTAATATATATATACAGTTATTATATATATAGAACAATTCCATGATAATTAATTAATTTATTGCTTTAAGAAGAATATAAACAAAAAATTACACTTTCAGGCCTCACTCCAAAATGCATCCTCAATTACTTAATTCACACTTGGTTTGAGGAACCTCACAGAGACACCTCTATAAGAAACATCATGAAAAAAGAGAAATGAAGATTCTCATTCCCCCAGGGGGTCTCTTTAAAAATTAATGATTCCCTCTCAATATTAGGACACCAAAACCACTTAGTATTCGACAATTCAACTACACATAATGAGCATTTCGCGTCCGCATAACATCACATCCAAAATGTCACAAAGTTAATCCTCTGAGCATTAATCATTAGGAACTATATCTTTGGCCATACACTAATATGAACTAAACATTTTCAGTTATACAGACATTGTACTATCCAATCCATGTAATATTCTGTGCAGCACCTCACAGCTGGTCCCAGCACAAATATCGAGAAAATTCTAATATCTTCAGAAGACGAAAGTACGATTCAAATATAGTAAAGATTCTCAGGATAATAACTGGACTGCCTCCCCGACACTACTGCTAAAACCATGAAATCTATCCAACTGAAAGCAAAAATCTATCCTAATAAAACTCCATTCGCTCTTGAACCAGGACGGTTGTGCGATTTTCTTGGATTCTTTCTTTCCAAAGAATAAAAATCAATTATTGATGTGTTTCCGAGATTCGTGATTGTCATGCGAAAAGTCATAATTTGTAAAACAAATCTTTTTCATTGTTTGATAAGTATTATTGTTTGAACCTATGCCCTAGCTCTGAGTTTAAAAATCTTTAAAATAGGCCCTACATAGATATTGACAAAATGAAGAGAGGAACGATTATAGAGTGTTACTTTCTTCTTAATATTGATGAAGTAGTTAACATCAGAAATAAAGAGAAAACATATTTGAAACATGAATCTTTGTGACATTTTGGTATAGTGTATTGCGAATAATTTGTTATACAGAATACGCTTGGCTATGAATATTATCTCATTATAGATTTTTTTTTATTCTATCTAAAATAAAAAGAGTATAATGCACAAAAAAAATTTTTAGAACTCGGAAATCATAATTCAGGACTCAAAGGGTTAAGTGAAAAAATCAATTGATTTTTTCTGTGCCATCCCTGCTCTGAACAGTTCACCCCTCCCAACATCAAACACTACAGCAAAACTTAAATATACAAAAAAATTAAACACTACACTACACTACAGCAAACTCCTCGACCTAGAAACAAAGGCTATACCAGCAAAATACTATTCTAATATAGCTATGCTGTAAAGCAGGGCAAATGGGACTGCTATATAAAAACAGCACTCCTATTGTATAATTCAGCTTTTAAGACCTATTAAAATGCAGCTTTATGTCTTAAGTATCATGGTTTTAGGAAACGACTAATCTATTTTTATTACTTGTAAAAAAATTAATTTTCATAAATCTTTATTTTTGGTGAAAAATTTCATTAAATACTAAGATCAGTAGCACCAACAAAATTAAATATATTTTCGTTGAGGTATAGTTATAAAGAATGAAAAATTGTAGCTCCTGAAACTACCTAGATGTCTTAAAACAATATCAAGTAAGTCGCTGCCATAATTTATTTCATAAATCTTTTGATGTCTGGATAGTGGACCACATTGGTACATTTCGCTGGGGTATATGGGACCAGGTTGGAAAGAGCCTTTTCTGTTTTACACAATGGTCTATTTTTGAACTTTTTTTGTTTTTTTTAAATATATTCTACTAAGTTATCTTAAAATTAATACAAACATTTAAACAACATAAAAAATATATTTAGGACCGAGTTAACGTTTTTATGATCTGTAACTTTTAAAATTTTTATTTTTTTTTTTTTAACTAAAGGAATACCCAAGGGTAAACCGCAAAGATGGCAGGAGTCAGGGTCTTTCGGCCTTACCGGGGGAACGACAGGGTAGGTCCTATCTTCCGCCCACCTCCGGGAAGGGTCCCTCTGGATACCCCCACTTTTGGTATTGGGGTGTCCTCTTGGTGGGTTTGCCTCCGTCCCTCGCCTCTACGAGGGGTATGGAAAAGCGTCCCCGCCCCCCCTCCATCCCCTCTTGGCTCGAGCCCCCATAATTTTTTATTTTGTTTTTTTTGTTACATATAGTTAAGCTTTGCTGATTCCAATATGTAAATGTGGTTTTTCTGTAAGTGTCGTATCTTTTTGAGATATTTAATTTATGTAAATTTCTTTTTTTTTTTTTACAATTTGTAATAAGCTTTATTACTGCCTGGATTTCCATATATATTAATTAGTATTTTGCCTGTAAGTGTCATAGGGGACTTTTTTGAGATATCTCATATTTTAAAACATATTTAATCATAAATGGATTTTTTAAAAATTAATTTAAAAATACTTCGAACTTTTGAATCATGTCCGTACCCACTTAAATTGATTGTTTGGGTATTAATACTTAGTAGCAATAAATTAAAAAAAAAACAAACAAAAATTCAAAAACTGACCATTGGCTAAATCAGAAAAGGGCCGGTTGGAATATTCTCTCAAAATGTTTTTAGTGCTTTATATACAAAGCGAATACCATTACAAACTCTTATAACAATGAAATGTTTTTTATAATCTGCTTAACTTTTGTCAGAGTCAACTTTACATATGTTGAAATTGTTTGTATCATTTGTTACAGAAAAGTAGTGTTCGGATAACTACTTCAAAAGATACAGTGAGGCTGCAACGTGAGGTTCATCGGAGGGGCAGAGCAATAGGAGTAAGTCACGAGGACAATATAGGATGCCCAAAAACATTGCTTACAATCAATTACATACATAGTCAAATTGCCTAGAGGAAAAAGCTTAGGAAACCTGCTCTTCTTCGCAATACGGAAATGGACTGTTGCCAATCGCATCTAGCAAATATAGGAATTAGAGTGGCAACATGGTATTTGACACTAGTGAACTGCCAAAGTTCGTTAAAAACTATCTTGATGAATCTGATAAAGTTGTTGAATGCTTTGATAACACACCTGGTATTGAATGGGTGAGAACCTCTCTAGATAAATACAAGGAGATCTTATCAAAACACGAGTGCAGCTGTAATTGACCAAATAGTTCAGGACTATTTGGTAATAGTTGAGTTCAACAGATTTTAAAAAAATTTATATTTTTTTAAAATCAATCAATGTTTTGATATTCCTATAAACCGCAGTCTCTACTTTTATCCTTTCCCTTTCTTCTAAGACTGATATATCGGATTTATTCTCATATTTTCTTAAAAATTTCAGCTTGACGTATAAAAATTTTCTTCTGAACGGTGGAGTTTGTGCTTATATAAACACTATCAATCCTTTAACACATCTCGAGAATCTTGAATCTCCTGAATTCAATTTTTATATCATACAGTAAATCTGTTCTACAAACACAATAATTCTTTTGTCTACTACTGATCTTCCGGTGGAACAGATTTTCCTTCAGTTTTTGAGTTTTTCAATGTACACCAGTGAGTGATTTGGCTCCTTCCATTTTGATCGAGGTAGTGGGATTATAGGAATATATCAAAACATTGATTGATTTTAAAAAAATATAAATTTTTTTAAAATCTGTTGAACTCAACTATTACCAAATAGTCCTGAACTATTTGGTCAATTACAGCTGCACTCGTGTTTTGATAAGATCTCCTTGTATTTATCTAGAGAGGTTCTCACCCTATTCAAATACCAGTGTGTTTATCAAACATTCAACATATTTATCAGCCATGCATTCAAGATAGTTTTTTGAACATGGAACTTTGGCAAGGTTCACTAGTTCAAATACCATGCCATAATTATCTCCTAAGTATTGCTTAGATGGATGCAAATGTCCTATTTTCCGTGATTGGCGATAAAGAGCAGGTTTTCCTAACTTTTTCCCTATCAATTGTCGACCTATTGATGTGAACTTTGATTGTGAATCAGTATGTTTTGGGAACTTATATTCCCTTAGTGACTTCTTCTATTGGCGTCTCCCTCCCATGAAGCCTCCAGCTGCAGCTCTCACCTGTATCTTTCTGAGTCGTTTAAGAAACACTACTTGTTTCCTAGTAAAGAAGTGAACCAAATTTGGGAATTAATCATATGTAAAAGTTTGTGACAAAGTTATAGCAGTATAAAAATTATTTTATTTTGTTTATGAGTTTTGTTAATATATAATTTCAGTTTGTTCACATTAAACGCAGCTAAAAGCATGTTTAAGACATGATTCCATACTCGGCCCTTTTTCTGATTTAGCCATGGTCAGTTTTGAATTTTTGTTTGTTTTTTTTTTTAATATATTGCTAACTATATAATACCAACAATGAATGTCAGTGGTAACGGACATGATTCAAAAATTCGAAGTATTTAAATAATTTCAAAATGACATATAGTGATAAACATTGTAAGGTGATGGAAATATCTCAAAGAGTATGACACTTACAGAAAAACTAATTACTATTTTTTGGAATCAGCGTAATAAAGCTTATTACAAATTAAAAAAATAAAGAAAAAAAAATTAGTCATAATTAAAATATCTCAAAAAGTACGGACACTTACAGAAAAACCAAATTACATATTTGGAATCAAGTTTTCAATTTAATATACTGTAATAAAAAAAAAAAAAAAATTAGGGGCCTCGAGCCGACGGAGGGACTGACAGAGGGGGGGGACGTTTTTCCATACCCTGTAGGGCAGGGACGGAGGAACCCCCGTGAAGATTCCTGTTATTCAAAGAGTGGGGTTCCCAGACGACACCTCCACCTGAGGGGGGAAACTAGGCCTACCACCTGTCGTTCCCGCCGGAAGGCGAAAGAACGCCTGACTCCGCCGATCGTTTGCGCTTTACCTTGGGTATTGTCCTTTCAGTTAATAGAAAAAAAAATTTTTAAATATTTGAATAATGACAGATCCATAAATTACTGAACGTGTGCCTATTTAACGTGAGTTTATTTTAATCATTGTCCCCGTACTAACTGAAATTCATGTTGGATCATATAGTAAGCAATAATTTAAAAAAAAACAAAAAATCAAATACTGACCATTTGTGTAATATATACGATAGATAAGGTCCTTACCAACCGTCCATATTTCCACACTATGTCACACGACCATATTCGCTCGACCCACTAACCTGTGTGTCCTATCTTCCAGTCACCATATATTTTGGACCACCACCTTCTAATGGATATATAATATATAATGTATGCCAGCGAACTGTGATCTTGGAATTATGGTATTCTAATCACTTCTATGTAGAATATCTATCATTGAGAAAAATGAGCCTCTACCATTCTGGAGGTTAGCTATAATTATATAATTTTACCACACACTAAACTAAAACGATCCATATCCACTTTGAGCGAGAAGTATACCTCTGATAATTTCTATTAGTATTGGCTCTACAACAGGATACGTATAGTTGATTTATAGATATTGAATTATTTCATTACGAGAGAGAGAGGAGGAGCGGAGAGAGAGTACAATTTAATGTTTACAGATGAATAAAAACTAGATTAGTCGAATCACTAAAACCATAACCTGCCATACAATAACACTAGAACAAGTAAATTACTTTTAAATATTGCTATTATATATAGCTAACAATGTAAAGTTGTGAGGAGTGCTGTTTATTGTTGAGATGAATAAGCGCATCCACTAGTTGAGCTCTTTATCTTTACAACATCTTATATTATAGAAATATTATTTTGCTGTGAATCTAGCCATTTTGTTCATAGGTTCGTAGGTAAGTTTTGGTAGTCGTAGTTTGTGGTATTTATTAGAGAGTATTTTGTGTATAATCATTATAGGTTTGCTACAACTGACGGTCTTGATGTTGGTTGAGAGAGTACACTGTCGCAATAGTAAAGATGCTATCTCATGAGAGAGTTAATATTCTTATTGTAGAGTCTTTTTATCACCTATAAATTCTCATGACTTCTCGCTTATTTATCCTTGGTGTATACTACACTTATCATTACACCTGAGTTATATGTAATTCTTTAGAGTATTACCTTTGTATAAGAGTATGATCTTCCTTTTTTATAGTGATTTAAACTACTTCAATAATAAAAATTTATAATATATCTAATTTAGCTATTAGTAAAACTATTCTGAATCTACAATATTAATATAATACACTATAAAAAAAAATAATACATTAAAACATCATAACAAAAAAAATCGGGAAAATAAAAAAAAGCACTTCCTATAACATTCTTATTAGGAAGAAAACAATTACATACAGTCTTTTTATTTCTCGGATGTAATACTTCAGTTCAATATATTATGATATTAAAAATATAAGCGACTTTCTTCTTCCTAAACAGTGTTCTCTTAATGCATTTTGTCATAAGGTCTTACTAGGCTATCATTAAAAACTTTTTAACGTCAGACCTCCTAATAGGGCCTTAGGTAATAATAATATCTATATAAGAAGACAAAGTACAAACATTTGATTTACTAAATAATCTATATTGATACGCGAATTACTATGCGATCCAAGTCCAAAAATCACATAAATCTCGAGTGATTTTTTTTTCTGCCAACTATTATAAAGAGTCCACTATATCCCTGTTCAAGAGTATGCAGATTTAGATTTTATTGTATAATTTATTTCACAAGCTTTGTATATGATCATGAATTTAAGTCGCTGGAGTGGTGGGTGGAGGCAGCTATATAGCTCTTAAGAGCTTCATCTTCGGATCTATCCTTTCAGTTTGCGGTAATACTATGGACGATCTCATTACGTGTGGCCAGACCAGCTCGAGGTTCTATCACACAGTTTTTTTATTAAGAAGTAGTGATAGCAAGTATACTTGCTCTGTAACTACAGGAGACTACAGAGGCAGTTTTAACTTATTGTAAGTTCTCAAGTTTTAAATATTCTTTAAATAATCGCCTATCCATCATTAGTGAGTGTAATCTTTACTATCATTTCTATAATATATCTTTATTGTATACTTAGTGGCAAGTAATGTCATATGTGTAATAGAGAAATATAATTACTAGTATGGAGTGAGTTGTTCTGTCATATTGTAGAGATATATCTAATATTTAAATGAGAGTTTATCTCGAAATAGTGTTTTAAGTGATTCTGTGAGTTGTTACAATGATGTTAAGATATTTGTATCTGTATGTATCTCTCTTTATCAGGTGTGAATATAATATTATAGTCTAATGTCTAGGATTTGCGGATTAGAGTCTAGCGGATTAATCAAATCTTTTTATACTACCTAGTGATCATAGTTACCTTTATAGTCCCTATACGTATCATTATATACAGCTTTATATTCATTTTGTACCTATTACATCTCATAGTACTGTATAAATGGTAATATTAACTTAATAATATAATATAAAGATAGATTATTAAAATTTATCCAAAGATAAAGTTTATATTAATACTATTACTAATATCAACCCTCATAGTCTTTAGGCTAACATAATCACAGATATATTTAATATATAAGTATATTGAAGTCCAATAAATTATAATATACAATATGAATAATACCTAGATATATTAGGTTATATTGAAATGACAAATTTTTATTCACTAACGTCCAGTTATAGGCAGTCTTGAGTGACTATGCACTAACTCATACCATTTTTTAAGGAGAGAGGAGGTGATTATCAGTGAACTTCACCTCTAATAAAATTAGAAAAGATAACACTATACGAAACACATAAAACAAATTTTCGTCTCTATTATAATAGCCACTATGGTGATACTACTGACAACTTACAATAATTAATTTAGAATACATTATTTAATTTCTAATAGAAACTGTATTTTATATGTATGTTATATAACAATTTTTAGCAGAGAATGAGGGAGTAACGAAATATATTCACCATCGTCCTCCTCTACAACTAGAACATCTGCTTCACTCTTGTGAAAAATGTGACCTTTTATATATCCTAATCGCGATTATATAATTGTAGAAGCACGAGGTGAGTTATTGAGATATTAGCTCAAAGTTGTGACCTTTGTGTAATGACCCTATCTTAAAATATTTCTTTAGTTTTTACACACTACGATACTCAGTTTAAGCTTAAAAAACACTGGGAAACAATAGTAATATAATTTTAATATATCCCAGAGACAGCATATAAATGATTCGTACCAACATTAGTTATGAGGGGTACGGGGCGCGTATATACTGGTCGCATACTACCCCGCCGTATAATTGATGAGATAGGGGTGAACCTCGTGTAACACCATTGTTATTATCACCGCGCCTAATGTTGTTATCACAAGTATATATTATTGATTCATTAATTATTTTAAGTATGCCTTTGGTATCAAATTAGAGTACCATTAGATGTAAATATACGAATTTGGTATCAAAATAACGTATTATCCCATTAGAGAAATTGTACTTTACATATAAAGATATATATAAAAACACCCAATTCGGAAGAAACTTCTGTCTGAGGGCGCAGAGGTGGTAGTAATTCACGAAGTACCACAATATATTATTATGCATTGACATTGAATATTTTGATTATGTACTTAATTTGAGCACCTCCTCTTCATTATTTTACTTATAACACTAAATTTATATGATATGATATTCATTTGTATTATTAATTACATTTATTAAAACGTAATAAATATAGGTAAGAATTATATTTGCATTTAGTAAATTGAAGATAATTTTATAGATCCAGATATATATAAAAAGATAATTTATATACAGTATCACACGTACAATCCTCACAGAGTGATGGTCAGCTTTACTAATCACATCCAGTTCCTTACAGAGACTAATGACTCAACTCAGCAGTGTAATCTAGGATACTTATAAAATAAACCTTTTAGGTTATTATTTAAAATACAGTTATTAATTTTTTGTAATGAATTGAAAGACTGTTAAATCTAAATAACGGGTCCGACAGAGAGAGAGAAAAAAATCAAAATAGTTGCAATAGGTGAAGAGAGTCGGGAGAACCAAGTTTTATAAGCTAATATATTCCTAACTGAGTCACCTCAGCCGATGTCTAGTACTATATAATATTAGTATTATCAAACGCCCTTTAATAGTATAATATTATGTGTCTTGGTATGAGTGTTTATAAATAACATTATATTTAGAGTTTATAATTGGAGTGATTATTATATAGGAGTTTTATAGGCGCTTTATTGACTACCTTTGCTACTATATAGGGTATATATTATAAAATTACAGAAAATAGTAGACAAAAAATATATTGGCTAGCTGGGTCTCAAAAAGAAATATAATATTATAAATTCAACTACTTAATATATCAATAAAAATCACTCTGTGATTTATGGAGAACGCTGTTGATAAATTTACGGTTTTAGATCATAGTGGCATGAGCCGGTAATTAACTTTTCAATAAAGAGGGAGTGCTTGAGTTAGGAGATTTGTGAACATAAGATTTATATTAAAAGGAGAGTGATAGAATAGTGGTACCTGGTGGAATTGGTCCATTGAAAAAATAGTTTGCGTATTGTAAAACAGTTGATATGTTCTGATTGTCCTGTCCTCTGATCAGACACCATGCTTTAACTTCTCTACTGTCTTCTAATATCATTTAATTGAACTTAAAATATCGTTGCAAATATGCTGTATGTCCCTGATTAGGACAGTTTGCACTACTACCCTCTTAACTTAGTGGGCATATTTAGAGTAGGTAGCATCTAAATCTCAATGATTTACTGCTATTTAAATATGTTGGGGGACTGTATCAACTATGAATTGTTTATCTATTTGCGATCAAAAGGATGCAAGATAGAGGAAAGGATTTTGGTTAGAGATAACCATATGTAGTATGTTTGTGTAATATCACTAGGAAAAAAGGAGCTGTATAGAATACATCCTTTTTGCGTCTAATCATATTTGTGTTGTACGTATAAGAGAAATATATTGAAGCGTCGATATTCGAATGAGTACTTCATAAAATTTATTCCAAAATCATCTTAGCATCTATTGATGGCAGGTAGGCGTTGAAATGAGTCTGTATTAAGCAGGAATATAAATGGTATCTAACTAGTATATTTAGTTAAGAGAATATCCTACTAAGGCATATGTTTTCTAATCCACGAGAAAAATGCTAGTTTTGCCTATTGATGTGATTAGTTTAATTGGTGAGGGCTTTGAGAGAGTTGTGAGTTACAACACGATCTTGAGCGTAGTGTGGATATTAGAGTACCGTATGATTTGGTCTGGGCCTACTGGTTAATTTTAATTTTTAAAAGGTTTTTTAGATTATATTCAATAATTAAAAGCTAATCTCATTGATTTCTTAATTTTTTTAAATAGTCTTTTAATTATGTCTCTGTAAATATGACACCACCAAATTACGGTCATTATGAATGTTGAATAATGGTGAATTTTTGTTTTGACTAGAAATTTTTATGAGTTATGTATTAAGCAACTTGCTTCGTGTGTTTCCTAAAGGCGGTTGCGATGGGCGGGGTCCACCGTATTAAATTATGCTTAACAGAAAAAAATTTTATGGTAGCAAGAAACCCATGGTAAAATGTCTGTGAATATGTTATATTTGGGTTGTTTGCTTCAAGAGGACTCGTCTTTCTTGAATATGTTGTGTTATTAATTTATAAAAATAGTATAACCACCGAATAATAGTAAATCTATAATGTTAGGAGTCTGACTTGGTTTCAGTAATGCTAGGTGAGTCTGGTTTATAATAGGGTATTGCTATAATTGAGCCTGAGGGTTATTTTTACTATCTTTATTATGCGTATTATATAAAAATCATGGTGAAAAATTTTCAGGTGAAAAATTAGGGTTAAATTGTTTACAGCAACCATGTGGGATGTATTTACAGACGCTTTTAAATAATAATTATACCTACTAAATTTATTATAATTAAATAGTATTATAATTTAGTATAAAAATATGAAAATTTACTAGTCTTAGCGCCTTTCAAGCCTGAACCGACGATGGTATTCATTATCATTAAACATATTTATTAGCATTTTTCATCTTTATTGAATATATTAATATAAACATTATTAAAAATAAATACTTATAATAATAATAATTAAATATATAAATTACTAATAGATATCATAAAGTAATATGCTGAAATATTTTTTGATGAATTAAATTAATAATTATATATTTAAAATATTCCTCATGTTAGAGAGTATTCATCTATAAACACTCGGCATATTATAGATAGATAATATCTAGATACCTCGAGATATTTTTAAGAACAGTATTCCAGAAATCAAGCCTAAAATTAGACTTGAACATTCAAAGAGTATTAATGAGTCTTTTAAAAACTATAAAGTGAGAGTTTACTAAATTTTGACCACTCAATACTAATAAGAGATTGTGCTTTCACTAATTATTAATACAAGTAAACTATAATACACTCACGCACATATAGTACACCCACGCTTTCTTGTAAAGATTAAACACCAAGTAAAGGTTTACTTATCAAGTCTAAACAATATTATATATAACTGTATATTCTTTTATACCTTAAGATAACCACCCATATAGATGAGACAGAGATGCTGTTTACAGGAGGACGGAATAAAGTAATATTGACATATATATATAAATTCATACCCATCTAACTTAAGGGACAATGTCTCCTATAGGTTCAAGCTTTCGACATGATCGTGGCATTAAAATTATAAGGATTGTTAAATAAAAGTTGGAAAAACGAGAAACAGGCAAGAGTTCCTCGACGTATATATAAAGCAGTAGGAAGACGGAATAAGCACGTGAAGCTAAGACAGGAAACAGAAGGTATCAGGGAAGCTGTAAGAGAGTAGCGCACCGAGGTTTAATATGCAGACGCCAACTTTAGAGAGTTGTTATATTCTTATTTCTTATTACTACATTTTGCATTTTATCAGACATATGGGCAACATGGAAAAAATGCTCAGATTGCGAATACTATTTTCTGGAGTCAGATAGGGCAAAGACTCGGATAAGATGCTTTCGATCACGAGAGAAGGGAAAGTTCTAAGTTCTGTTAAGGATGACATTTCTCGTCTTGCTTGACCGAATTTGACGACAAGATTCTTCATTAAATGCTCGCAGACGACGCACAAAGAACTAATATAGTTTGAGGTGAAACAACAATCTATATAATGCCATTTTTCGTAAAAATATAATCTTTTATATTTTTTTTTTTTTTTTATTAAAACAATAGAAAGATAGTCCCCACCGCTCCCTATTAGGTCTTCTCCGGTCTTAAGTTCTATCGTGAAATACTTGACATTAACAACACTCAAATATTAAGTTATCAACTGTTATATTTTTAGAGTTGTATTACAATATTTAATAATAAGAAAAATAAAGAGATGAGTCGAGATGAGTACTCCTCAATACCTATCAAAACGACGTTCTAACGCTACTGAAACGAGAACGTGGATGCGAGAGCATGTTGTACAGAATATTAGGGACAACGTTCACTTCAATTAAGCTCTCTTCTATAGCTAAGAGACATCAATTCTCCATCCCAGAGCCCATCGAATGCGGTGTCATCTCGCACTCCTCCCAACTCACTCTCCCACCTCCGCTATATTGTGCACTCATGCAATACTAAGTCGGCCGCATCACCTCAAGCTCAACATACATACACACTGTAGACCTTACAAGCCTTCAGAGCTCGAACAAAGGTTCACTCACACCATTAACCCTCCTACAGCATCCCCCCATCACACATGCACACCTCAACCACTATCCTCTCTCACTCTCCCCTTCTACAGCCACCCTACCCTCACCGACCCACCACCATGCCACTCCCTCACCCACCACTCACGCTCCACTCACTCTCTCTCACATCCTCGAGCTCCCTTCCCTCAGCTACTCTTCCCTCCTCCTCAACTCTTCCTCTCCACTCAACACTCATAATACCACACACGCATGCATTTATTCAACGCTAACTAGCCACGAATGGTCTACGTGTTCACATCCGCAGGACACTTAGACGCATCACAGAATTAGCAGTTCTGTGGAGGCTATTGTCTTCTTGAAAGGAGACTACGAGAATCTCGACTTTTTTAAACGAGTTGACTCTCCCTACCAGCCTATGCGGTGACCCCAGGCGATCCATCGAGAATCGACAACAATAAGATCCGAGCCTGAAGAACGAGAAGCCAACTCTACGACCACAAAGCGCGTAGTCAATTTATCGAAGTCGACTCAGACAGCATGCCAACAACATACGACTAGCATCCGCGCATAGTATGAAAATAGTGACACTAAGCACTCATTGCTGTAGATGATACAAGATGCGATCGGAACTATCGAGCTAAGCGTGCTCCACAAATAGAAGTTCGAAGAGAACCGACCGACCGCACTCTCGCACCACACCACACACCACATCACTATACGGACGCGCACAACGAGGTTCCGCTCACTTTTAAGCGATGCTCGCATAAATAGTATGCGATACGGGAAGAACACTAGACTCAGATGTTCACCGCACAATGTAAAAATTGAGAAGACAACCCCAATGAGAGCAGATCGATTTAGGAGAAGTGACGCGTTGACAAATACTCGAACAGAAATTTTATTGGCCAGGCATCTTACTGTAAAGCGATTTCCTGTCCCATCCGTTATACAGCCACAAGACTTCAACTCCTCATAGATCCCCTATACAGGACATAGTAAGACCCATCACAATCAGCTTCAAGCGCTCACTCTGATCTTATTCACGAACCGAACATTTAACCATGTCATACACTCACCTCCTCGAACGCACGAAAGGACAACCATGAGTTGATCTGCAGAAAGCAAGGGAACTAACGATAAGTCCTTCCTCATGTAGTAAGTTGCTTCCCAAAGAAGAGTTGAACGCGTGACGCAGAGTTAGCCAAAGAGCTACAAAGTATTTTAAGACTAGGATAATAACCCTAAGAGTGAAGATCCTATACGCGCAAAATTGAGTCGCAGACTGAACGTATGAGAACTAGAGGCAAGCTCAGTAGAGTAGGCATGCTTATTGATCGGGATTCGTGTTGTGATATTTAACGCATAGACTTAACCTCCACTGAGTCAAGTATTATGTATTAATACTATTTAGTCAAGTAGATTCTGAAAGCATGGAACTCTATACGATGCCGAACCTACACTCCTCTCATCACAAACTCGTGGGAGTCGTAATGTCACTCGAGGTCACTAGCCTTCCTAAGACGATCATTCCATTTAAAAGCTAACTCAGGGATCCATGACTCAAAGCTACTGCATATCATCACACGCATACCTAACAACTAATCATTAGCCCATACCACTCCCCCACCAGATAGGTGGGACATCACATGCGATAAGCAGAATGGAAACAACTGTGCACAGCACATATCGGACACCACAACAGTAAGGACTATGAATAGTAGAAATACTTTTTTAAAGATAGAGATCTCATAGAGAGAAAAGTGAACTAACTTAAAGGAGCCGAAGAGACTTGCGGCCTTTGAACAACGAGAGAGTTATAACAGACACCTGTGACAGACGTGAATATTAAGATTAGAGAGTTCACGACAGATATTACAAAGTTTGTTATCATGAAGATATTGTTTATAAGAGTGCAAGTGGGACATAGAAAATTTTTTTTTATATAGATGGATACAAGGAGAGATTTGGTTATCCGCTACATCATTAAGTGAAAGATTGCGACTTCAGCTTTTGAATATATATATTATTATATAATATAAATATTATTATATATTATATAATCTAAAACTTATATTAATAGTATCGCGATACTTTATGTTATATATATATAATTATAATTGTATAAATTAATAAATTTAATATATATAATATGAATTATATATATACCATACAAGCTGATATCAGCTAATATATACCTATTAATATATACAGCCTGTTTATGTTGATACTTATCTAAATGTAGAGCTAAGTTATATATTATAACTATTATATTATTAATATATTATAGATGATATATATAATTCTTCAAAAATAGATAAATCTATTTCATTCAATACTAAAACTACCGTGCCATATTAAAAATTATATATATATATTATTATATTACTTTATATAAGAAGTGGTCTACTATAAAAAATTAATATATTATATTAATTTAAATTAACAATGTAAAAAGAGTATAAATTTGTATTTAATTATAAAAATGTCGCTTAGCTCGTAAATTATTTAATCATATATTATATAACTATGTATCTGTGGTAAAATTAATAATTATTATATTGATTAATATATAATTTAAATACACTATAATTATTATATATATAAAAAATACGATATTCAACTATAATTATAACTATTTTATAATATTTAATAGAATCATATTATATAATTCTATTATTAATTTTATATATTGAGCAACATATATCACACAGAATATATGTAAGTATTTATATAAGTTATTGATGTAGTTTTTTAATAGAGATCTTCAAGTAAGAATTACCTCAGTATTAACACACTGCTCTAATAATATCATTACATTTATAAATAGGTGTCCAATTAATTTACCATATGAAAATTTAATTCAGTATGAAATTTCCAATTATTTTATATAATTACATACTCAGTTTAAAGTATTACATGACCCCCCTATAATTCTAATCTTAAAAACTGTATATATAAACCTCAAAGTCTCGCGAACTTAGTAAAAGTTAGTTTCGCAATAGGCTTATTTAATTAAGCGTTAATTCCACAGATATAAATATTTAAATGAATCTATATTATGAGACAAACATCTGATTAAAGAGATTTTCAATCATATTATCAATACGTCTAGCTTAAATAAATATTTAATACTGAGAGTCCTAAAATTATTAACATAATATGATAAAGATGGATATATAAGTATATAGGAGAGAGTCTATAATTTTTTCAAATCATATTTTTAAGTAATTTAACTTAAATATAATATTCATAATTTATATAATAACAACTTTAAAGGAGAGTTATAAATCACGAATTAATATATTAAGTACTTAAGTCATCGATCTCTATATAACGCTTTATAATTGCTAACTAATAATTACAGCATGTAAAATTAGTTAAAGTTATTAATATTATAAGTAAGTCATTCCTTCTAAAAGAAGATTAAGTACCATCAATACACTTGACCTAAAATTAAAATATATTAAGGATTTATAATTATAATAATCATGAATATTGAGTTGTAGTATGAATGCAAATTTTGTTCAGATCTATTTTATAGATATCTTTGTTTATGAAACATCATTATAAATATAATATAATACCTAATGAGCTATCGACCATACGACTGTATGGCAGCATAAACATGTATAATTAGTTTTATTTATAATTTAAGTAAGGAGTATTACTTTCTATATATGAATGTATATACCTCAAACCACACATTGACTATACATTATATAACTTAAGGTAGTTACCTAAATATATTATCATGAAAGTGTATTTTAAATTATTGTTTCTTTCCAATTATTATTAGAAACGTTTAATTTCTATAATATACTATAATAAATATATATATAAACTTGATTTATATTATTTCTAACCTAATTGACCATTCTCGCCGAAGCAATAACCAGTACATTGAAAATATTATTATATAGGATAGTATTCCACTAAAGAAGTAATATGACAGCATAAAACACCGTGCCTTAAAATTTAACCTCAAGGAGTCTATTAATATTATTACATGTAATTATATATATATATTTATATATATATATAAAATTATTATTAATATAATCTATAATATATAGTATATTAAACTCAAGAGCTGATATATTAGATGCGGTTGATAGGTAAAGATATGAGAGAATATATTATGCCGAGATGGTTATATAATCAATATTAGAGTAGTAGTATATCTATTATATTATAATATAATATAATAATAATATTATATATAATCAATATAGTATATAACAATATATATTATCATATTTTTTATATATAATATATATATACTTTTATATATAATATATAATATATATTATAATATATATATATATATAATATATATATATATTATATATTATAATAGCTTAAAATATATATATATAATATTTATAAATATATATATAATATTAATAATAGTACTAAATATAATAATATAATATTAATATATTTATATATAATTATTATATATATATTCTACATTCTAAAAAATAAAATCTCTCTGTTAGGACTTTCGCCCTGTCAGTTGGGCGAGCTTTTCCTCTGCCTCGAAACTCTTGATCCTGGAGCACTCTAAGAAACTCTTTCTCAGCCCAAATGGTTTTCGATGCTAGTTCTTGAGCTATATACTCAGGTAGGTATTATCACTTACCATGGAAACTAGATGCTTCTTCATTTGGCATCATCAAATCGTTCTCCAGGAGCTCTCAAGAGGATCTTGTTTCCAGGCGCAAAAGTTTCGATGCTGGTCAGGAGTTTTTCAAGCAAAAAAACAAAGTAAAAGGCCGTTGCTATGCACCTCGGCCTGCTGTGTTGCGAAGAAATTCTTACTTCTGTCTGACTGCGTCAATAATATCACATTCTTCTAATAATACCATTCCTGTCTATTGTTTTAATCTTATATAATTAATGTTTAGTTTATTTTTTAATTTTATAAATACATAAAATTTTGTGTTTATCTTCATTTATTTTTAAATTTATTTGTCTAAAAAGAATCAAGAAATGAAATTTTGTATACTCCTTTCTTATAAATGATTTAATTATTTTGCATTAATATATATATAATATATATATATATTATATATATATATATATATAATATTATATATTAATATATATATATATATAATATAATATATTTTATAATATATTATAATAATATATATATATATTATATACTATATATATATAATATATAATATATAATTATAATATATTTTTATATATATTATATATATATATAATATATTAATATATATAATAATAATATAATTTATTTACATAATTATTATAATATATATAATATTATATATTATATAATATCTATATTATTATTTTATAATATTACTATATACTATATACTATAAATAACATACCTTCATGAGTACTGATAATTTTTAACATGGTGAATATTGGTAAATAATATTAATATACGAGTATGACATATATATATATATATATATATATAATATATATATATATATATATATTTATATTATTTAATTATTAATATTATAAATTATAGAATAGGATATATATATAAAAATAGAATTAATATAATAATAATTGTCAATTCGATAATGAATAAATAATACATAGTATAATGGTAAGTATAAATAGAAATTTTATTTAATATACGATTTATAGTGTAATAATATGATTATTAATATTATTAAATATTGTGTGGCGTAAATATTAATATTAAAACATAGTGCAGTGATAGTGATAGTAGTTGATAAATGATAAGTTAATGATAGTAGAGTATATATAAAGTAGTGATATTTAATAATTTTGATATATTATTATTTAAGTATATATATATTTAGTATTAATAGTAAAATATTAATACGAGTAATATATATATATATATATTAAATATACTATTATTATATATATTTCTGTATGTGTATAGATGTTTTGGTTAGTATATGTACTTTATGTATCAAGGACGTTGGTACAGCGTCAAGTAGAGAACCTAGGTGTGACACATATTTAAAGTACTGAGAAAGTGCTTCGAAACCATCTGACTCTTCCGTGCGATTGTCTGCACTGCGTGAAAGCACAAAAGTTACACGGCAGTTCAAGGTACCGAACCGAGCACGCCAGAGAAGAACTTGATTGATGTATGCTGCATTGAACAACAATTGTGGTAAAACAAAGCATACACGAAATGTCTTTACCAACGAGCGAACAACTTTGAGTATGAAGATGGGAATGCGCTGTGCTCGTTGGTGCACTACAGTGGCACTATCACTCTGAGGTTCCAATAATAAGGGGTAAGTAGATTATGACTTGAGAACCACTCTTAGCTGAATACTGATATGTTGAAAGAGTGAGCATTGTCGAAGATGATTGCGACGTTTGAGTCCGGGGGTCTGCTTTGACTCATCAGTGGTGTTCCAGCCCCTTCCACCAGACGGCACAGAATATATTAATTATAATAATATATATATAAATAATAATATATAATTATTAATTATAAATCGATAATATTAAATACATATATATATATATATATTTATATTATATAAGCTACAAAAGTATATTATTATAATATAATACTAATATAATAAATATATAAATATATATTATTATATTATATATAAAAGCGACCGAATAGACTAAGGGAGTTAAGCATTCTCGCCAACAAAGCAAGGTCCAGGTTGCAAATGGTCGAGGTCTGAGAAATGTGAGACTATTTCCTTCACCTATGGCTTCGTACTGCTCGGACGTTAAGTGCAGTACACTCACTCCATTGATTAGGGCTCTAGCCCGTGGTGAAATGGTGTTTATCTCTGTAATATATAATATAATTATATAATAATTATAATACATATACATTATATATATATTATAAATATAATATAATTATATATATAATAATACTATATAATATAATATATAATATATTATATATAATACTATATCCAAACTATAATAATAAAATAGCTTTTATAATCTTATGTAATTAAGTAAATAAGCATAGGCTATACCATTTGAGGCAAAGCTATTTATGATAAGGCGATGAGAAACAAAGCAGTCGCTGACCGTTATAGAGTTATTAATTATGTAAGAGTAAGAATTGCTATACATTTATAATCACCATAACATGTTTTTATCTTTTTAAGTTTATTTCAAATTGAAACAGCATATAGAACGTCTTTCCTGCCCGGTTCGATATGAGACCGAGGAAGGGAAAGCCAGTTAGGCCAACGACATCACGGCCGTCAACACGTGTCAGAGTGGCCCTGGAACGATTAATATGTTTTTTTGTATTAAAATTGAAGAATTGAAGGTTATTATATAATTTAATTGCTAAACTTTATATCAAGACTCAATGTAAGTGTCAGATTAGATTACGTAAGATGATACTATAAGTGAAATATTCAGTATATAGAAAAGTATAGAGATGATGAAAAGAGACCTAGTAGAGAAACATGCATTCTAATATGCCCCCTCTGCAAACTGTGTCGAAATGAATGTATGTAATATTGGGATTCCAAGTGCTCAAGAGAAATGTGCTCTGAATTGGGCAAGTGACAAAATCCCTTAATACAATTGACAACAATAAAAATTTATCTAGATATGCATCTGGCGATCATAGGGCCATAACAAGAAAAGAAAGATATTAAATAACGAAAATAACATCAACTATTTTTTTTTACACTGCTTTCCATCATATTAATTATTGTACTCGAGGGGTGAGTGATTTAATTCTATGTTTAATTATAATGACTCATCATCTCGCAGTCATTTGGAGCCCAGATATCGTGACTTGCAAAAACTCAACCTGTCTGAGTAAAAAGGGCCAGATAATATGATAATTAATAAGTATAACTCGGTGATAATGAAAGTGGTTAGAGTGGATGAGAGAAAAGTGGAGATCGTCATTGATAACTATTGTTAATAAGTAAGTCCTTGTGGTTAATATTTAATAATACTGGAAGCATATTCTATAACGTGAAGAAAGTTCTTGTTATATAAAGAAATAAAAAAATAGCCGTTTATCATAAATAGTTGGGTCCTCGAGGACCCCACGTCAAAAAAAAAAAAAAAAGAAGATCGTCCACGTCCAACGAATGTCTACAGAAAGACAATGAGGAAGAATATTAAAAAATAACCCCCAACATAGACTTACAACTGCGAAATAAACAAAGTTTTACAAGGCTCAGCATCTAAAAACTGAAAATTGTTTATTCCTATTCAGACGGTGACAGCTAACTATAAAAATTTGATGTGACCAAGCGAGATCAGCAAATACAAAACGAAAAAAATGCTCACAATATAGACAAAGAGCGACCGAAGAAAAACTAGCTCAAAATATGCGCTGAATGTTCAATTAATTGTAAGCCGCCGAATCGACTCGTATGATATGGCCAGAAGTCATAGAAAGGGGCTCATAGATATATCTCATTCCAGGGCACATGGTTTGATTTTTTAACGAAAAGTAATTTTAAAAAAATCTATTTAATCTTATAATTATTTGATTTCTTTAAAAGTTATTTAAAATAATATTAGCGCGTGGCATAATAACTATGTATGAATAGTGAATAAGTAGGTAGAAATTGGTTTGTTGATATATGAAATAATTAATGATTTACATGATTAATCCATAACTGGAAAATTCTATCAATATATCCTACAATTTACTAGAAGGGTGATCTCATCCAACCTGCGCCGAGAATGGAGAACCCCCTTTCATCCCTCTTATTTTTTTGCCAAAGATTTCAAATTTATCATGAAAAGGAAGAATTCCTAGGAGTGGATTATGAAAATTTAATTAAAATTACCTCAGACAGTCAGTTTAAAGCTAAATTTGGAGAAGTGCCGGTAGAAAATTTCTAGTTCTGAATGAAGAAAAACGTTTGAAATTGCCCTCTCCAAGATCTTCATCGACATCGTTCTCAGAGAAAGAGTAACTACCAAAAATTTTAGTATTTGAAACGGACTCTTTTAAAGGAGAGGATGAATCTACTTTTCGAAATATTTCATCAACATCAGATTCATTTCCTTCATTTTCTGAACTATCAATGCTAAAATTATTTAAAGTGCAGCGGGCGGGGGGCAAGGGCTGTATCAAATGTTCTTGCGTGAGTTTATTGCTTACTAGTGAAGTTCCTTTGAATTGCGCGAGTTTAATTAAAACCCCTTGGTTGAATTTGTTGGTTAGATGCCTGTTAGGAGAGTGGTAGAATTAGTGCTTCTTGTTGAAAACCATGTTCGTGACTCTGTGGATGGCCTAGTGGATAGAGCTTCCGGTTACTGTTAACTCAGCGACGCGGAGTCCAAGTGTGTTCGAATCCCGCTCGATGGAGAGTAAAAATCCCTTTGACTCATTTCATTATGGGGACCTTGGATATTGTAGAAAGTAATGATTTAGGTATGTACGAAGCTGGTTTATTATATGGTTTATTTGGTTTTAATATTGGTTATATATATGCATGCTTCCATAAAGGTGGTAGAGTATTGGTTTGCCACGCAACGTTAGATATTTGTGTTAAGGCTGTGGATAGCATTGGTTACTAGGTCTTTGTGGTGAATATTGGATTTATTGCTCGGGTTTCCTATTGCTTTTTGATTTTTAAGGTTTTTAATAATTTTAAATTACTTCTTAGGGGAGTGAATGGTTGGTTTTCAACCTTTCAAGCCGTTTAATTATTTGTCTGTTTGTGACGTTTGTAGGTTTGTGACTAATTTTTGAATTGTGTGACATAAGAATATTGCATTTTTTTTTTTTTTTTTGGACTGGGAATTTTTTGTTTTGTTTTGTTTACAGATGGTTTCGTGGGTTTTTGATGGTCGAGTGTGTGAATGGGATTTTTTTTTTTTTTTTTTTTTTTTTTTTTTTTTTTTTTTTTTTTTTTTTGTACGGAATATTTTTGTAGTGTTGGTTTTTAAAGTGTTTGGGTCTTACTGTCGCCAGTATTTTTCCACAAGTTAAGTTGATTTGCGATGGTTTATTCTATTTTCAGAGCGACGGTTCTATGACTTGGTTTTTCATTCGTCTCTATTTGTCCCTCTGCCCCAGGGGCGGGCGGCGCCCGGAGGGGGGAGGCGGCGCGGTGGGGGTGCGGGGCGGCTGGGTCGGAGGGCGGACGGGTCGGGGGTGGCGGGGGGGGGCAGGGCGGGCGTGGGGCGGGGGCCCACCCGGAAAGGAAAGTTTTTTATTGATTTCAACGGACGTTTTTTTTCCCTTTCTTGTTTTGTAAGAGTGGGATGGAATTGTTTTTTTTTTTTTTTTTTTTTTTTTTTTAAATTTGATTTGCCTCGTGGCCAGGCGGACCTCAGTGGTTCTGTTATATGAATTTTTTTCTTTTCTTTTTCATTTAGATTAAAAAAAGCTGTCTTTGTTGTAGTCTGGTTTTGTCTTTTAGAGGACGAGCGGGCCCCCCACACAGAGAACGGTCTTTTTTATTTGTTTTTTCTTTTTTAAAATTTGTGCACTATTAAAAAAATCAGCCATGGAGAGGACAATCTCATGCCCGAGTGTCCTCAGTCCCGATCAAACTCCTCCCACCATCAAAGATTCTCTTTCGCCAAAATCTAATCTTATTAAACTAAGGTCTGTATTAAACAAGATGTTTCTTGGTACGCGTCTTCTCGTAAGATGTTATGTTGAATTGTGTCGATTAGTATTGGAATCCGACCAGTGTGCACTGA
Source organism: Trachelipus rathkii (assembly GCA_015478945.1). NCBI lineage: Eukaryota > Metazoa > Arthropoda > Malacostraca > Isopoda > Trachelipodidae > Trachelipus > Trachelipus rathkii. Next base: position 4,516 of record JABUQX010065614.1, on the reverse strand, counting down.
TACGATAAGAGAAGAGAGCATATATATATTATATAGTATATTAATATATAATATATATAATTATATACTATTTAGGAATATTATATTATATCTAATATATATATATTATATACTATTATATATAATATAATATATTAATAATATATATATATATATAATAATATATATATATAGTATATATATATATATATATATATATATATATAATGGTATTATTATTATTGTTATTATTATTATTATTATTATTATTATTATTATTATTATTATTATTATTATTATTATTATTATTATTATTATTATTATTTATTACATTATGACATTATCACATTTCATAATTATTATTATTATTATTATTATTATTATTATTATTATTATTTATTATTATTATATGCATGTTACTTGGATACTCGATATAATTCAGAAATACTTGTAATGCTCTTATGAAAAAGTTTCGTAATATAAATGCAATCGTTTATTATGTTCTGCTATATGAACCGTTGCCATTAATTGAAGTCGATGCTATTTATTTGTGTCGGTTTTTTGGGCCACCCCTTACATTAAAGTAGCTGACTGTGTTTTGTTTTTAATTCACGCGATAATGCTTGTATAATATTTGTAAACATTGGCCGAACTTTCTTGTTATACTTATAATAATTGTTTATTTTTGTTTATTGTAATAGTTGTATTATTATGCTTGATTATTGTTTTTGTTTATAATAATAGTTATACTATTTATTTCGTTTAAAGTAATTGTTATTTTAAATGTTTATTTATTTTTATGTTTAACATTAATATTTTTTGTTTCTTTTATTGTTTCCTTCCATCTCTTTCTTGGTATTTTGTTTTTGCTGTTAATTTTTTTTTGTTTAATTACGTTTTAATATTATGTAAGAATGAATTTTGAAAGTAGTTTGTAGTGAATATATGAATAATTATATTACTTAAGGGTTCCGGAAGAGTTTTTTGTTTTTTTTGTTTTGTTTTACACGCCTTTAAATTGGAATGTGAGAAAAAAAAATTCCAGACAAACATACAGACAACGGAGCCTGAGAGTGTAGAAAAAACAGCCTTTTCGACTCCCTTCTCACAATATGAATATTTAAAATTTTAAAATTGTAAACAAAAACTTTAAATTTTGTTCTATAATTATTAATTAAAACGTTAAAATTGATGGTAATAAATGTATATTATTTTAAATGTTAATATATTATATATATATATATATATATATAGTATATATAATTATATATATATATATTATATATTATATATATATATATATATATATATATAATATAGATCATATATATATATATATATAGGCCATATATATATATATATATATATATATATATATTATATATATTATATATATAGTTATAATAATACTATATATATATATAATATATATATATATATAATATATATAATTATATATATATATCATATATATATACCGTATATATACTATATATATATACTATATATACTATAATATATATATATATATTATATATATATATATATATATCATATACTATATATATATTATATAGTATATATATACTTATTATAGGGTTAAATGCTTTCTCGCCTTATCCAGTTGGCTCACTGAATGGAATTTTTTTCACAGAATTTAATTTTTCTCACTTTCAAGCTTGCGTCTGGGTTTCTGAAGTGTGCTGAGAAATTTAAGTTAGGCGTTAATCCTATGGCAACTTTTTTTATTTATTTATTTATAAACCCCCCACCCCCACTCCTTGTATGGGGGGGGCATTGACCGTGAGTGGTAGTAACCGCATAAAATAATCCTTAAAATACGTTTTATTAATAATATTGTCATAACTTTTTTTTAAATAGGATCTGTATAATAAATAAAAAAAATCTAATTTCTAGCTATTCAATAATTCAATATTAATATTATAGCTTATTTAATAATAATAATAATAATAATAATAATAATAATAATAATAATAATAATAATAATAATAATAATAGTTTGATTGAATTTAATGAGCAACCTTGAACAATAACCGAACAAAATCCTCGGTGGAGTTCAGGTTAAACACTTTACCAAAGATAATAATAATAATAATAATAATAATAATAATAATAATAATAATAATAATAATAATAATAATAATAATAATAATAATATCTCATCATCACAGTTTAATAATATAATAATGTGGCAGTAATTGTTTTATAAATCATTTTTAGTGACATTATTATTAATGTTTTATTGTAATATAAAGTATTACTTTAATTAATGTTAATTTTATCTCATTTACTTCATTTGTTCTTGCGTATATATTTTGCTTAATTTAAAAATAAAAATGAAATTATTATTATTACTATTATTATTATTATTATTTTTTTTTTTTTAATTATTATTATTATTATTATTATTATTATTATTATTATTATTATTATTATTATTATTATTATTATTATTATTATTATTATTATTATTATTATTATTGTTATTATTATTATATTATTATTATTATTATTATTATTATTATTATTATTATTGAATTTCTTTTTTATTCCAAATTATTGAATATGCTTGAAGCTTATTATTATTATTATTATTATTATTATTATTATTATTATTATTATTTATTAACTCTTAATCTGTGGAAAAGGCTTATATTATTATTATTATTATTATTATTATTATTATTATTATTATTATTATTATTATTATTATTATTATTATTATTATTTTTATTATTATTGCAGCTGCTACTATTGCTACTTCTACTCTTATAGTACTATATTGCCCCTGGACAGATTAGGGGAAATAGTGAAATAAAAAATTAGTAGTGATATGAAATGTTTTATTGTTTTTCTTTCAAGGTTGGCAATAAACCATAAAAAAAACCACTCAACCAACACATCTCAGTAAAACCCTCCAGTTATTTTTTGCTATAATTTTGAAATTTTGAGAAGAAAAATAATAATAATAATACTCTAATGGTCTATTGCCAGTACATATTTATTTTGCACATCCAACCCTTCTTAATAATTTACAATTAACACAATATTAATTATTATTTTAGCATATACATTTTTTTCAAAAATTTAAGTGGAAAAGCAATTTTTGGTGCATGATGCAAAAGAAAAATTCTTTACCCTTGATATGGAGTGTCCTGTAAAGATAAGATCATATTCTTAATTTAAATTAATGATCTAGTCAACAAAAGTAATTCAAAAAAAAGCAAAATAAGTGAAAAAACAAAAACGGAACATTACTACATTCGTTAAGACGGTTTATTCCGATGAACTTAACAATTACTTCGTAAATATTGGCAAACTAAATGTATCAAACATGCCACTTAGGCATACCTCATTTGAAACCTATTTGGGAGACTACGGTTCTCTCTTTTCATTTGAAAATGTTACGGTCCAGAAGTCAAGCGATCATTTACTGAAACTTAAAGATATAGTATTGAAAACTCCTGTTATCCCAATCACATTACAAAACCATTTTGAATATTAATTGCTAGAGAACATAAAAGAAACTCTGTAGACAGATAATTTATAGAAGCGATTCACGCCCCAATCTTAAAAGTGTCTCACGTGTCACACCTGCGCATAAAAAGGGTGATAAAACTGATCCTAAAAAATATAGACCGATTTCAATTACACATACCATTAGCAAAATACTCGAAAAACTAGTATTAAAACGAATAATAAATTATATTAATACTACCGAAATCATTCACGACTTTCAATCTATTTTTAAAATCAGCAAGCCAACAACTGAAGCCCTTGTTTGTTTGACTGAAAAAATCTATGAAAATATAGAAAATAAAAAATTTCACTGCACTTATATTATTGGATCTTACAAAAGCCTTTTGATACAATAAAGAATCATGATATACCTACTTAACAAAATGAATAAGATGGGAATAAAGGGAAACCACACTACACTGGTTTAAAACATATCTAGTGGAAGATCTCAGTTTGTGAAAATAGGTGAAACATGCTCGAAACCACTACAAACAACTTGCGGTCTGTTCCACAAGGATCTATTCTTGGGCCATTATTATTTACATTGTATACAATGAGTATTTAATTCAACCACGACTTCTTTCATGGTTCTCATTCTCGCTGATCGATACTTATCAATATTAAGGAAAAGGATAAAAAATCCGGCACACTATCACAAAAGCAGCAGACGTTCTTAAATGTAAGATCACAACATGGATAGATTCTAATAAACTTTCACTAAACTTTGCCAAAAAACGTCATACATTCATAATAAGCAACACAAAACTATAGCTGATAATTTTAACATAAAAAATTAAAGGAGTTGACTTGAAAAGAGTCCCAAATGCTAAAATACTTGGGGTAACGTTAGATGAAAAAATGACATTCAAAGAACATATCAACCAGCTAGTGAGTAAACTAGCGAAATATATGTATATACTAGTCAAAATGAAAAAATTCATTCCTTTATATATATTGAAGAAGATATACTATGCACATATACACCCACTTCTATTAT
>JABUQX010065613.1:50000-98809 GCA_015478945.1 Trachelipus rathkii | reverse complement strand
TTATCAGGTATATATACCAGTTTCAGGTTTTCGTCAAGGTCATGAAGGTAAGAATTTGTACACCGGCCAAACCTCTGCATTCGGGGTTCGTATTATCAAAGTTACGTATAGGAATAATAATAATATGAGTTTTATTATATATAATCTTTCTCTAATATACTTTTAAAAATTCTTTACGCTGAGTCGGGAACATTTGAGTAGCCTACAACATTCACTTGAGCTCATATCTCCTCTTTGCCCCGAACAAAATTAACATGCTGTGTGCTTTAAAGAAAACATCTCTCAGTCATACTTTTTTCTCGATGAAAGCGTTATTCTGTTAGAAAAATACACTGGCATCTTAAATGCGTGAGAGGCTTGAGGAAGCAGACGTGGCAACAGTTTCAGGCTATATCCTCGTTCCATATTTATGCATCAAATTCGTCAAGAATTTATATATTTATAACCAAAGTAAACATTGAAGACCTACTAAAGCATGTCAACCCTCATGGAAGTATTGAATTACATCTTTATATTTATGAAACTTTTCTTTGGTAAACAAATGTAACACCATATAATTTACAGGAATTTGTTGAACAGAATCTCACACCGCGTCTTTTAAAATATCGTTAATAATAAATACGTTTTTCACTACAGCCCCGTAGGACAAGAGACAAGACATGTCGCATGCGACTGCGAAAGCACAAATTTCAATCAACATCCACTCCTAGGCCTTGACACCCTTGAACCACGAACTGACAAAAGAATATCTAATACTATAATAGTATCATAATACTACTCATAAGACGCCTATACTACGGCATTGCACCTCTCACGTACCTACTATGACTATACTATACTTATATGCTAATATAAACCATATATATCATATACTAGTATAATACTATATATATATAGTATATTAATATATATACTATATATATATACTATTACTACTATATAATATATAATAATCTTAGATTATATATATTTGTGACGATCTGGTATACGAATCCCTCACTAGCATTGATCTGTTCAGCTTGCAAAATTTTTTCCCCCACAAAGATGACTTCTAAAGAAAGGAACATGAGGTGTGATGTTTCAAATTTGAAAACAAATTTGAAATCCCAATTCTAGTCCCTGATTATATGGCATACATAATCAATTCTCCATATGAAAAGAGTAGCGAAATAATCTGAACTATTACAGATGAGATGAAGAGCACAGAAATATTAAAATTCTTTAGAAAGGAAAGAAGATTTTAGCGGTTGATTCGCATGTGATTGAGCTCAGTCCCTGTTGAAACAGACTCTGGACCTTATCCTTCCACTACTTCTCCACGGAATGTTAGATACAATGGAAGACTGGGTAATCCGTGCCGATAAGAATAAAAATAATGTTGTAAATATTTCCTTGAACTGGGCTAACAATTTTAGATTTGTCATGTTTAGTAATAATATACTTGTAACATCTTTTTTTGAATAATCTAACTCAATGTTCAATCATGTTAAGAGCCTTTTCGTTTTCGTTACAATCGATCAGCTCTAATAATTATGTATCGTGTCTACTGCATTGATTTAGGCAAAATGTGTATTATCAATATTTGGTTTGTCTTTTCATCTGCAGCTGCCTAAAATATTACATAAGCCTAAGATTCATATTTATCGAATAATGTAGTCTTGCACTTATGTTTTAAGGCTTTCAATTTAACAAAAAACACTTTAGTTTTATATTGACCACCTCTTCAAGCAATATTTTATTATGCTTATTAAAACACTTACTGAAGAAATAGCGTTTATAGATCAATATAGATCGGTGGAGACCGTTCTATGAACGCGAATGAGTAGAGGAATGTCCCGTGATCTTAAGCAAGCATTTTTCATCTCTAGAACAACGGTGCATCCTATCTGCATCCGAACACTGTTAGGAACCTTCTGTTCGTACATCTTTTTTCCATTTTTTAAAACTTTGCTCATGTATCCGCAAAAAGTAATACGTTACCACTAGAATAATGGCTGTCATCATTCTCTTAGTTTCATGGGATGCCACGAGGAGGGACGGGGTGGTAGTCTGATTTATCGATAGTATCGATTACTGCTCTAGGTGCTTACTTGCTCGAACTTATTACATCTTTCACCATAATATATGTGTCTTCCTCAAAGAATTATTTTTTTATGATCATGCAGGGCACAAAATAATGATTGGAACAAGTATCAATAAGACAAATAGGTTATCAATATTTCAATCATCACTAGATCAATACAATCAATAGATGACTCTAGATCAGACGCAGAAGGGGTTTAAGGGCAAAAGGACGATAGGTGGGTCTTGAATTTTTAATCTGATTACTCTAATGCACTCACTGTTTTTTGGGGTCAACTAAAACACGTACATTCTTTTGTCTACTCGATAACCTGAAAATGACGCTAACATCATCTCTCTCTCACAAGTGTTTAGACCGACTCGAATACACAATACGAAGTAAAGTTATGCGCACCTATACATAGTCACAAAATCGATGTAAATAGATATTTATTTATCAGTTGAAGTCAATAATAAAATGCTAATTAAAATTATATAAATTTTTATTAACTCAATTAAGTCAATAATAAAACGCATCACCCGTTAAAATCTTATAAAGATACTAACACGCTTACAATAAAACAGTTAACTATAATACTTGTTTTCAACTGCTAGTACAAAAATTAGTTTCATGATTATCACAAAAATATGAGATTTACAAATAGAAAATGTAGTCAGAATCACAAAACTGAATCTTTACTAGTAGAAAGTGCAATCAAAAATCAAATAGGAACTTTCTTAATTCAAGACACCCAGCATGTGAACCGTTAAATGAGTACATATCTAATAATGATGCTCATTATCTACCACGAATGCGGTCTTACTCCCACCGAACCGCACCGACTCCAGCACCGATGCCACTACCGATTCTGAGACTCCGACCTATCCCCTTCTTTTTCATCCTTCTTCTGCTCTTTCCTTTTCCGTTCGTTATGTTCCTCTCCTTTGCTCCCTCTATCCCTGTCCTCGACTAACAGTCAATATTCTTTTCATTTCCTCCCTTGGAATCCACCTCCTCTACTCTTGGGCGTGGGTCACCCTAGGCACCCATCTCTCAGTCTGCACTTGAAGACCCCAATAATCTTACTTCTAAACTATAAAGGTATCCTCTATGAACATATATAAAAGCAGACACAATGGGGTCTTAAACGAATGGTGTTCTACTAACTCGACGCACGGGTGTCCCTCCCCCCGCATAGTCGGTACGACTCATTTGCGTCACATGAAGGAGTTTCTCCTTCTACTTCCTCATTTTTCTCTCGCCGTCCATCTTTATTCTCATGCGCTCCGTGCATTTCTTCTGTTCGAGAGGGGCCAGGATCCCCAACTCAGGCTCCTTCTCCGATTCCCCTGCCTTCTCTCGCTTTCTTTCCTCGAATTCGCTCCGCATCCTCTATACACTTTCGAAATTCACATTATACAACCATTTCTATCTCGGGAGGGCCCAGCACCCCCTACCCGGTATAAGAATCTATGCATGTGGAACCCCGATTCCGGGAGGGGCTGTGAGACCATACACTGGACGTTCATGGAACCGTTTCAGACACGGCGGAAAGGGACTATACACATTTGGCGCAAAACCTTTCTACATATTCTTTACTTATACTATTTATTATATCCTTCATTTGGTACATATTAAAATTACGGAGGCTCAATAACCACAAAGTTAAGCACATCTTCAAACCTCATTCTCTATAACAACTGGATCTAACACACGATATATACCATAGGTTTTCCCTCTGGCGTAGGTACAGGAGCGCAGCGCGATGGGACGCATGACCGGGCAAGAGATGAACGAAAGGATACTTCGTCCGAGCAACAGCAGAGTAGGTTATTATTTACCGCCGACCCCCTTCTCCACATGTCCAACCCTGTCACATTAATCAATACATTAATTAACCTCGATCTGTCGGTCGTCAGTCGTTGTGTAGGTTGCGTACATACGTACATAGCATTACATACGAACCATGACCGTGCCAACGCATCTTCCCGCATATAGCTCCTGTACTGCTATAGTACCTTCATCTTATATTAATATAGAATATTAATAATATATTAATATATATATATATATATATATATTAATATATATATATATATATATATATATTATATATATATTACTATATTATTATATATCAATATAAATATATATATATCATATTATATATATATATATCATAAAAATATATATATAATATATATATTATAATATATTATATATACTATATATATATATAACTATATATATATATAATTATCCATATATATATACTATAAATAATATAATACTATATATAATATTATTATATTAATAATATTATTATTACTTACTGTCAAAAGTAACTCACTGGCTCATATGACTTTAGCAGGGTCACAGAAATGGACCAGAAACGCTGTTGTAACAAGTTTATTATTGCAAATAACATTAGCAACTGGAATACCACATTTACAGTGCTAAGAATTGTTGAGGGGCTTAGGATTCCCTGGCAACCCTGGAATTAGTCCTGTATGTGGCCGATGCGTTTTCTCCAAAGTGAGACGCTATCACTGTGAAGGATTCGTGTGTGAATGGTGTTATTCTATGACGTGTATGGCCATATCTGGCACGGTTGACTGCCTGACGCTGTCCTGGCATTGCTCTCGATGAGTGGGCGAAGTTTGGACAGTGATTTGATTCCCATACGTTCGTGCAGTGCCTGGTTCGCCAGTCCGGAGTGTTTTTGGAGTGTTGCAGGCTGTCGGTATTCCGACGTTTCAGGAGCTATCCCACAAATGTTCGATTGGATTAAGGTCCGGACTATTATTGTGGCCACTCCAACGTCGTAATTTGAACAGTCCTAAGGTAGTCGTTCATACGCATTAATTCATTGTTTGTTTGCATTGTTATGCATAGGATGAAAATCATCGATGTAAAGGACAAGGTCACGACATATGGTTCGAGGATGTCTGTGACATACCTTACGGCTGTAAGGTGCCTCCACTCGAGGGATGTGCAACCTCCGTAGGCTCCAATAAAGAGATCCTCCCAAGGACCATAACCCGACCCACCTCCAAACGGCGATACCTGCAGCACATTGCATTGCGCGAACCTCTCCATAGGTCGTCTGTATACTCTAGCACGCTTGTCCTAGGCGTACAGAGACACTATCGACTCATCCGAAAGAGCACCTTTGCCCAATCGTCGACCGTCCAGTGGATGTGTTCTCGGGCAAATGTCAGTCCGCACCCTTCGATGTGCCGTGGTGTTTGATGGACCTATGCAGGCGCCTCCGGGTCGGTTAAATTTTGGGTTCCGCAAGGCGTCAACCCGCCCTGACTGTTAGCTCTTCCCGTGGTGCCGTGTACCTTCACCAGCTCTATCTGCAGAGTCCAGCCGGTGTCGCGCTCTCGTTAATGCACGCTGAACGAAAAACGGTCTTCCACTGATGTCGTATATCTGGGGTGTCACTACTTGTTCTCGCCGGGCGATCACGTAGTCAGGGTTTCCTTGTATACCCTTGTACCACCCCCTGCAATCGTCCCTGTTGGTACACCGACGTCGCACCAAGTGCCCGTCGCTCTCCCTTCACTCATGCGTGGAGTGTTGTTATCTGCACGCCTGATCTTTTGACAGTTGACGCCCTATTCCTCTCCATGTTTTTCGGAGTCTCGCTTCGTCACGGTGAATGATCCTTGCTTCGATTATCATACCTCCGACATAGCCTACCCAACCCTCCCCCAGGTCTACGTGAATAGTTTAGTTTTCCTAAATTTACTCGCTACGGTGACGGCCCCAATACTCTGCAGCGACTTTATCTTCGAGGTGGTTACCATAGTTACACTGATGCTGTCGTCTGTGTTGGGTGTGGTTTTATTGGGGTTAGGGCTTTTCCCGTTCCTGCAGTGAACATTTACTCAAGCCCGGTGGTTAATTTTTACGAGTTCAGATATATATATATATATATATATATACTAGTACAAGAACATATACACAACTATACAACTATACACATATTATTTATATTGTACACGATCATATATATATATATATATATATTATAACCAACCACAAACCGGCAACACCCCCGCTCGCCACACCCAACCATAACAACAATGAACCAACCAGTCGCCACCCGTCACACTCTCTCCGACAGCGAATGTGCTACCCCTACAGGATCCCACCCAGGACATTTAATCTATATATTATATATATATATATCATATATATATATATATATATATATATATATATATATATATATATATATATTATATATATATAAAAATAAATATATTAATAATATATATATATTATATTATATAGCTATATATATATTATCACAGTAATAGAGAGAAATGATTCAAAATAACAAAAGTTTCGAAGTAGATGCTTTAGAGAAGCTATTTACAGATACATCAGTAAAGAATTAAAATTTAAAAAATATTTCTGAAAAAAATTATATATTCACTGGGAAAGGGCAAAAAGCGCACTTTCTCACACACGCACACACACCACACACAAACACATTGACTAAGGAGGAGCCTTTTAAAATGAAGGTGTCGCTTAACACCCAACCTCTTATAAGCTTATTTTCAAAAAAAGTAATGTGTCATATCCAAAAATAAACAGAAGAAAAAGAAACATTTAGAATATTAAGGACATACGAAAGTTTGAGTTGTATAGTTTGTAAGGATATTTTAGTTGAATGGTAGATTATGTTAATAGAAAGTTTTTGAAACGTTTTTTGAGGTATTGAAAGCAAATATTCTCTTTTTGAACCAAATAGAAATTTGAGAATGATCAGAGGTTACTTTCTCCAAATCTGAGCTCCTAGACTGAGCTAATTGCTGTTTTGTGGGAGGTCTTTCATAAGGAAATAAGTAATGAAGTATGGAGTAATCGACAGAGGAGTGAATAGGTGATATAGCAAAAGAAGGAAAATCATTAATTAAAAATTTTAACAGTTAGGGACATGAAATATCCCGAAGGTACACCACTATTTAAAGATTTAAAGGATTAAAAATGCCCGTCTACAATAGCTGATATACAGCAACCGGAATGGAAATCAAAGGGAAGGTTACAGAGAGAAGGAGAAATACTATAAGAGAAAAGAATAGAAATCAGAGCTTTGTTCGTGACTCATTTAGAGGTTTTCGATATGTCAAATATTTCAGGAAAAGATTCAAAGAAATGTTGGAGGAAAGAGGACAAAGATTCAGGGAAAAGAGAATGATAATCAGTAGAACTTTCCTTATCAAACCCATACTTGCGATCAAAGATAAGAATAGAAGTAATGAGATGATTCAAAACCTTCCTAGTAAGGATAGATTCTAAAACTGAGGTTAAAAAAATTGAGTGTCCAACCTATTCCGAAAAAAAGGAAGCACGCTTTGATCTTTCTGACTATCGCCCTATAGTTCTCACTTGTATTTTATCTAAGATCTTTGAAACCCTTCTCAACTCTCATTTCTTAGATCATCTGGAATCTCATTGACTTCTTTTCGATCTCCAGTATGGCTTTCGGCGCTTGAGGTCTACTGGAGATTTACTTTCCTATCTTTCTGATTTATGATTTCCCGCCCTTAAGAACTAAGGGGAGGACTTGCGTTGGTGCGCTGACATATCTAAAGCATTTGACTTTTTGCTTACTTATGTCTAGTTTTCTTTCAAATCGCTCAATATCAGCTGTTGATGATGGGAGACTTCTTCTTTTTCTGTCAGTAGTGGTGTTCCTCAGGGGTCCTGTCTTATACTCTACTTTTTCACTTTCAATATAATCTTCTCACCCTGCACATCTAACTCTATCCACTCAGTATTGAGCTAATAAACTCAACCTTCAACCTTCAACTCATTTCATTCTGTTCGTTATTTTAATTCTAGAATGCCTCTCGTCTTAATCTTTCCGATTCTTTCTCACTGATCTGGATAGAATTTCGAGGAGGTGTCGTCTCAACTTGTGAAATTCAATTCTTTAAAAAACGAAGTTTCTTACAAATCTCCCTCCTTTAAGAACCATTCTCTAACTTCCTATCTCTGTTCGACGGTTCTACTCATCTCTCATTTGACAATATAAAAAATCCTTGGCCCTAACATAAACAGGGAAAAATGTTTTTTTGAAACCTCACATCACAACGCTTGCTAGGGCAGCCTCAAATAACTGGAAGTTCTGTTTGAGTGCGAGACTTTTATCCACTTCCTTTCATACTCCAGCTTATAAGTTAACATCACTCGTCTTGTATGGATACTGCTCTCATATCTGGTTGGGGCTCTGGTTATCAGCACACAAGTTTGCAGCAATGAAATGCCAACAGGTTTTCATAGTCATAGGTAGAATCTTTTTGCTAACAGACTTAAAAAGACAAAGACAGGATACAGATATAAGAAACATAATCGAAATTAATCCAGTTGGGAGGAAATATTAACAGTAATAAAAGAAAAGATTCCAACGTTCAATAAAAAGATTATTGTTTTATAGATACGAGTTGGAGCAGCCAGGTCTACCAAATAATCTTTTGGAGAATGGAGAAGAAATAGCAGAGAAAGTATTAGATTTTAATTGCGAAAAATTTAGTATTGTTAATTAAGTTAAAGAGATATACAGTCATGTGAATTTAGTAAGAGATTGACAGGCCCATAGCCAGAGCCGTAAGTAGAAAATTCTAAGATTTCAAATCAAAGACACGAGTACAAAAACAAAACACATAAGGGGATTTTTGCGAAAATGGCAGAATTGAAGAGAGTATGAAGGAACAAATAATAATTGACTGTCGGATACAGAAAAAACCCGAGTTTCTTAAGAAATCGAGATATATAAGGTCAGATGAGGAGTGTTGAAAGCTCAACAAAATTTAAATCAACTTAAAGAGAATACGGCGCAAGGTTTGCTATATATATTATAATATTATATATATATATATATATAAATATAATATACTTATATATATATATATAACTATTATTATATTAATATATATAATATACATATTATAAATATATACTATATAATATATATCTATAGTATCTCTATATATAATATAATGTTATATATATATAATATATATAATACTATATAATATATATATATATATGATTATATATAAATATATATAATACTATATATATACTATATATATATATAAAATATATAATATATATATTATAATTTATTATATATATATATATGTATTATACTATATAATATATACTATATATATAATGATATATATATATATATATATATATATATTTATATACTTAATATATATATATATATATATTAAGGTGCTGCGGATATCCGGCACATGTATTCCTATCCGCATCCGGCATTAATGTTTTTTAATATAGCGGATAATATCATCTATTGAATTATGAGAAACGTGTGTGTGCACTACACACTTTATATATATATATATATTATATATTATATATACTAATATATTACATATATATAGTATTTATATTATATATAATATAATATATATAGTATATATAATATATATATATATTATATACATTGTTGGAGGGACTTTCAAAGAGGACAGAAACACTCATGCTCGAGATAGATAATAGATTTGAAATTCTGCAAAAATGATGGCGCCTGCGCAATAGCAACTTTCTTAAATCCTATATCACAAAACCAAATTTCTTGAACCACGTGTTTCACAGAGGGTTAAAATTATTTATGATTCCTATGTGACGAAATGCTGCTAAAGGCAGAAATATCCCAAGCCAATACAAAAGCAAAATATCACAGAAACAGAACGCAGTTACCATCTGTTAGCGATATCATTGCTGAATCCATGAAAGTTATTTTGGCCTCTAGCAATGATGAAGAATCTTGTCAGAGGTGTCAAAAGACACTCTACCATTGAATAAAACAATATCAAAAGCGAAAAAATCCATTGGTTTGGTGACGATCCACTGGTTTGGTGTCGTGATAATTGTAAAAGCTTTCCACATCTTGCAGAAGTCGTCATGGAAGACTTAGCTTGCCCTTCAACAAATATAGCTAGGGAGTTTCTTTCTCAGGTGCTCAGAAGCTTTCATTTACGAACGCATAAAAAAAAGCAAACTCTCCCTTTAAGGCTCCAGAAGCTTTTGTTTTTGAAGTGTAATTTGAAAATTATTAATTTCAAGCATTAATATATTCAACCTTTTTTCAAATGGATGAAGGCTCGGGAAAGAGGCTGGTGGGGTGCAAGCAAAAGAGTTGGGTTCAAGCGTTTTTGCACTCTGGTGACACACACACTACACACTATATATACTATATATATATATATTATATATTATTATAATATAGTATATATATATATTATTATATCTATATATTATATAATATATATATATACTGTATATATATATGAATATACTATATAATATATATATAATATACATACATATAAGAAGTACCTGTGGTTAAAACTCTAAAACTTAAACTATCCGCCATCCGCTTCCGCTATCCGCTATCCAGCATTCATCTGCGGATAGTGATTTTAACTATTCCCATTCGTATTCGCATCCGCGGATAGCAAAAAATCACCATCCGCTACACCTCTAGTCTATATATGAACTATATGGATCCTATTCACTGACAATTTATAAAAATTTATCGTCAAAATATTTTGATGAAGAAGATTGTAGGTATATGGATACCAACATTGTACATCTATTAAATCTTTGTACATTTATGTATAACATATATTATATATATTAATTATATAATATATATATATATATATATATATATATATTTATATAAATATATATATATTTATATATATAATATTATCATATATATATATATTATATAATATATATATATATATATTATATATATATAATATTATATATAAATATATATATATATATATATATATATAATATATATATATATATAATATATATATATATATATAATTCTATATATATAAATATATTATAAATATATATATATATATATATATATATATATACATATATATATAACTATACTATATATTATAAATTATATATATATATATAATTATATATATATTATATTATACTATATATACCTATATATATATACTATATATTATATATATATTATATAATTATATATATATATATATATATATATATATATATATATATACATAGATATTTATATATATATATACTATATATATATATAATATATATATAAATATATATATATATTATATATACTATATATATATGCTATTATATATACTATATAATAATAATATATATATATAATATATATATATATATAATATATATATATTTATTTGTTTATTATTTATTTTAACCTAATTTTCAAACTATTTAATGTGGAAGTCCTTTGCAAAACTGTTAAACAAATTCAAGTATGGAGCAAGCAACCGAAGAGTATCACCGCACAGGGAGATATATAATGGATGATTATTTCAAAATATTCGCTTCTTTTTACCAATATTTCTTAACCTGTGGACTTTAACTTAATAATAGGCATAATACAATAATAATAATGAACTTAATAATAATAATACATAATAATAATATACACCAATCAATAATAATACCTAAATAATAATATAATTTAATAAAATAATAATAATATAAAATATAATAATAATAATAATAATAATAATATAATAATATATAATAATTAATTAATAATAATAATAATAATAATAATAATACATAATAACTAATAATAATAATAATAATAAGAAAAAAAAACAATAAAAATAAAAAATAATAATAATAATAAAATAAAAATAATAATAATAATAATAAAATAAAAATAAAAATAAAAAATAAAAATAAAAATATAACTAATAATAATAATCAATAATACATAATAATAATAATAATATACACATAAATAGATAATATCAAACCTTACCACAATATACATAATATAAATAAAAAATAGATTAATAAAACCCCTAATAATTACTGGAACCACAAATTAAAAAAATAAATTCTAAAATTCAGAAACAGTAATAAACTTAAATCTAGGCAATTTATTGAATTTGAAAATAAGAAATAAATTTTTGATCTAACACCGAAGTATGCTTTTAATATATACCAACAAAATCAATACAATAATAATATAAATAAACGAAATATAAAAGTAAATAATAATAATGAATAGATAATAATAATAATAATAATAATAATACTAATAATAATATTAATAATAATAATAATCATAATAATAGATAATAATAATAATTAAATATAACAATATATAATAAATAACTTATAATAATAATATAAGTAATAATATAATAATTATAATAATAAAACTTAATAATAATAATAATACATAATGCACCGCATATAATAACATAACTACATACAACTAATCAACACCAATACATCTAAAATACAATCAATCATATAATAATACATAATATCGCGATCAATGACACATAATACCCCACTCTCACATCTTCAAGTACGTAAATACTATAATTATACATTCTTCTCTGTATTTAGTATTATTACTATAATTATTAATTATTATTATAGTATTATATCTACCTCTAATTATCTATCTAATTATCTTATTAATATTATATTACTTATATCATTATATTACTCTATTAATATATTATTATTTCTACTATATTATTATATCTCATTATTATTATTACTTTTTATTATTCATTATTATTACTATTTATTGAGGATCACTTATTTGTTTATTTATTATTATTAATTATATTAATACATGATTATTATTATTAATGATTATTTTATTAAATTAATTCTATTATTACATCAATCCATATTTTTACTATATAATTAAAATTTAACATGCAATATCATATGTAATTCAATTATTATTATTATACGATATTATTATTATTATTATATCATTTATATCATTCAATTTTATATCATCAATATCATTCCTGAAATATGAAATGAAGCTATTCAAAATGATACGTTCTTTTCATATTTAATTATTACGTCTAGGATTAAGACATTTTACTATAGTTATTTCTATATTTATTATTATCTATTATTTATCTATTCATAATTTATTATTATGATATTAATTATTATTCATTACATTAATTAATTTCCTCTATTATATATTCATTATTTATTACTTATATTAATATTACTTTATATATATTATTCATATATAATTGTTAATTATTATTATTATATAATTAATAATTCTATTTTATCAATTATTAATAGGTTGATTATTAATTTTTTATAATTAATAGAGCACGATCATATTATTATTATTATTCATTATTATTATTAATCATATTATCATATATTAATATCATTTATTATTATTATATTCATTAATTGATATTATTATTCATATTCATTAATTATTATTATAGTCTTACTCTCCAATTCCCTAAATATTCTGTCTTCTGTATTCATTTAATTCCCTTAATATTAAGCTAGAGAATAATTTACAAGAAAGTAGGAGGCAGTATGTATGTTATATTATATAGATCATGACCGTTTTCGTCCGTCAAACCTCAGGACATACTTCAAGAGTTTCCGATCTCTAACAATGAATCGAATTATTTTTAACACCCTTAGATTTAAAAAAGATCTAAAAGTGCAATTTTGATTTAAGAGATTACATTTATAGTATTTTCATATTATATTTAAACTTAAGGGACAATTACGTTGAAAGCTTTATGTTGGAATGTCTGATCGTAGTCAGATCTTTTACTGATAATAAGCCCAAGCTATTTTCAGTTTCTTGGGTTTCACATTGAATCGATAATTGGTCTAGAATCTGAAACTCAGATGTCCGAGGCTTTACCGACGAAACCGCTTCCCAGGATCTCAATAATCTAATAAATATGCCCTCTCACTGCTTCTTGTAAAATATTCTCCAAAGCATTAATATTAAAGGGGAAATTAACCTGAATATCAGAAGAAAATATGTTAGGGACCATTGGAAGTTACAAAGCTAAAAACATATTCAACAAAGAAAGCGGATGTAGAATTTCTACTATAATTGTCATTATTATCTATATTTTCAGATATATATTCATTTATGTATTTATTGATATATTATTAATTATTACATTATAATTATCTCATGTACTTATTATTATATAAATGTATGCATTATTAAATTATTATTCTATTGAATTTTTAATATATTAATACACGCGTATTATTATTATTAACCTATATTTAATTATTTATATATTGAGTTATTTCATTATTATTACATATTATATAATAATCTCATTATTAATACTCTTTTTCAGTATTATTACCATATTATGTTATAAAGTTGATTATTTCATTTTATATTATTATTATTACATATTTATTATTATTATAGTTATGATTATTATAACATTATGATTATATATCTATTAATCTGACATATTATTATTATATTGTGAATTATACTTTAGAAAATAGTATTATTAGTATTATTATCATAATTATTATCTATATTATGGTATTATTTATATAGATATATTCCAGAAATTCCAAATCTGTAACACAAAATATTTACAATAATAGGATTGTCTAAAATGTTAATAAATCAATTTATATCCAACATTATTAATTTATTATTGTTGTATTATTATATATAAATTGATTATATATATATTTATTGCGAATTTTATTCTATTATCCTATTATTATTTTATTCATATTATTATTATTATTTAATACTAAATAAATATTATTATTTACTAATATAAACATGTATTATTATCTCCTATATATTCCATATAATGTGATATCTATCAACCATATATTATCCATAAACGCTATTATATATATGTATTAAATTATTTAATTACATCATATTACTTAGAATATTCTCATATCACTAATAGTATTAATTATTATTTACTTAATTATAATTATTATTCATTATAAAATGCACAAATCCTTTGATATTAGACTCAAATTATATATCTATATATTATTATTATAAAATTATTATTATTTTTCTTATTCCAATTCATTATCTATTGTTCTTATATTCTCATTTTATGATCATTATTAGTTATCTCTCATTATTATTAATTACATTACATCATATTAATTACGAGTCATTATTATTATTACGTATAATCTACTTAATTAATTATTATTATTATTTACCTGATCAGTACCACTATTAATATTATTCATCATTATTATTATCATTCAAATCATAATAATAATAATTAATAATAAATAATAATAATTAATAATAATAATAATAATAATAATATAATAACTAATAATAATATAATAATAATAATAATAATAAAATAATTAACTAAGATAATAAGGTATAATAATAAAATAAATCCATGATAATAATAATAACGATATTAATAATAATATAATAATAAAACATAAATCTACTAATTAATAATAATAAATCCAATAATAATATAATAATAAATATAATAAATAATAATAATTACTAATATAATAATAATACAGGCATAATAACCACTCAAGGACAGAGCCCTAATAATAATATAGGAGAATAATATCATATAAGAAATTAATAATAATGCTAGAAAACCTTCCAATAATACAATAATAATAATTATAGTTGACATAAAAATAACTAATCAATAATAATAATAATAACTAATAAAAATCAAATAATAATACTAAATAATAATAATAATGAAATAATAACTAATAAATCAATTGTGTAACCTAATAACAATAATAAACCACAATAATAATAGTAAATAAGAAAGCAACAATGATTATGAATTAAATTATTATTAATTAAGTTGCAACTCAGACCAATACGACTAAATAAAATAATAATAAATAATAATAATATCAAAAGAATACATGAAATTATAAACATTTTTTTCAAACACAAAATACAAATAATAATAATATATTAATAACACCAAAAATAATCGTTATAATAATAATTAATAATAATATGATGGTAAAAGTGAATCATAATAATAATAAATACATAATAATAAAAATAAGAATACAAAGAAAAACAAAAATTAAAAACAAAAAAATCACAGGAAAAAATAACAATAAAATATAAAAAATAAAAAGAACAAAAATAAAATGAAAAAATAAAACATAATTAATAACAAATACAAAATAATAAAAATTATCCAAAACAATTTTTAAACAAAAAAATACCATAAATAAAGCGTTATAAAGCAAAAAAATACATTAAAAATGAAATTGAAAACAAAAAAAAAATAAAAAAATTAAACAAAAAAAAAAACACAAAAAAAATATAAAATTAAAAACGAAAATAAAAAAAAATAAAGGAAACAATAATAACTATAAACACAAAATAATATAATGAATAATATGATATAATATAAAAAGTGACAGAGCAAATAAACATGAAAGATATAAAAATCAAGAAGTGAAATAAAAATAAAAATAACAATTAAATTATAAAAAATAAAAATAAAAATCAAAAATAAAAAATAAAAATAAAAATAAAAAAAAAAAACATAAAATAAATACAAAAAATAAAATATAAAAAAATAAAAAAAGCTTAATTAATATTTGAGGAGCCATTGTCATGTTCAATGCGTGGCAACACAAGATTAAAAAAAAAAAAGGAATCGCGGCTGAAAACCAAACACACTAACGTAACACAAGTCTATTTTGATGCTGAACTATTGAAAACAAATCATATAACTTATAAAATAAGAGACATCGAAGAACTTTAGTCTAGGACCCTTTAAAAATAAATAACATTATCTTTAACTTAAAACATTAATACAATATTTTGTTTATAATCATTCATAGAACTATAAAAAATCTATGAAAATGTACTAAGAATATACATAACTAATAATAAACATAATAAATTACAACAGATAATTAAATTATCAAGGCGAATAACAATTAATAACGCTTATATTAAATAATTTTACATGCTTTAGTATGTGATGAAAAATAGAATGTAATGGTGCCACCAAATACAATAATAATCGCTATATGATCCAATAATAATAAAATAATAATACATAATAAATTTTAATTCAATATAATAATAATAATTGTAATAATAATTCAATAATAATAATCAAATAAAATCAAATAAATTAAACTAAATAACAATAATAATAATCAAATAAATAAGAATAATATAATAATAATAATCATATAATACATAATAATAAATAAATAAAATAATAATATTATAACATAATAATCAATAACTAAATAATAATAATCCATAATAAATAAATAGTAAGAATAATAAAAAATAATCAAATAAACAACTTTAAAGCAAGCAAAAAATTATAAGTTTTGGTAATAACTACATCAATAATAATAATCATAATAATAACATAAATAATAATAAAATAAATATATACATTCAATAATATATAATAAAATAATAAAACATACATAATTGTATTAAATAATAAATAATGAATAATACTAATACAATCGATACATACATGAATAATACTAATACATACGAATACAAATACATACATAAATTACACAGTAAAATGGAAGAGTAATACTCGAATAATAAAATCAATCAAATAATAATAATACATAAATCACATAGAATAATAATAATAATAATAATAATAATATCTAATAAGAAATAATAATAAAATAATAATAATAAATAATTAATAATAATAAATTATAATAATAGATAATAATAATAATAATAATAATAAATAATATAAATAATAATAATGAATAATAATAATAATAATAATAATAATAATTAATAATAATAAAATAATACCTTAATAATATAATTAAAAATAATAATACATAATAATAATAACTAATAATAATATAATAAAATAATAACTAACTAATAAATAAATAACTAAGTGTAATAAAAATATAATAATAATAATAAATAATAATAAAAATAATAAATAAATATAAAATATAATAATAATAATAATAATACATAATAATAATATTATAATAATAATGTGATAATAATAATAATAATATATAATAATATAATAATCAAACATAATGGATACAAATACATCAATAACTAAATCAATAAGAAGAAGCAATAAGAATAAAATATAAGAAGAAGGAAGAAAAGAAGAAGAATAAGAAGTAGCAGAAGAAGAAGAAAGAAGAAGAAGACAAGAATAGTCAGGAGACGGTGGAAGTGGAAAGGGCAGGGGACCGAAGCGGAAGGGGAAAAGCGGACCAGGTGCGTCGCGGGCACGCGGAATAAGGCGAGGCACGACGCGGCAAAGAGAACAACAAGGAGGGGCAAGGGCGAGAGGGAGGGGGGAGGAGAACCGTGACGAGAGAGGAAGCAAGCGGGCGGGAACGGTGGACAGGGGGCGGCGGGGGTGTCGCCATAAAGAACCACGGAGGGGAAGAAGAACAAAGAGAGCATCAGGGACGTAGGAGCAGGACCATAATAGGCGACACGGCGAGAGAGAGGAACAACGAGGGCGCAGCGAAAGGGGGCGTAAAGGGGGCAAGGCACGCCGAACCGGATAGGAAAGGACGGGGCCGCGGGAAGTAGGAACCGCAAAAAAGAGACGGATAGACTGGGAATGAAACCAGCGTCTGGGGGGTGTGATATCATGGGACCGGGGGTCACTGCGCCAGAGCGGGAGACTCCCACCAGATAACCAAGAAGGCGCGGGACAACGGAGGCGGCAAGAGAGACACCCGGAGAAGGGCGGGAGAGGGAACGGAGCAGCAACATGGCCCAGCGGCAAAACACGGAAGAGGAGGCGGAGTGTGGGAGGACCGGGAATCTGAGGCGGGCGCAAGGGAACGGAGCTGCAACTCGGAAGCACGGGAAGGGCGAAGGAACAAGCAGAGTGAGCGAAGGAAAAGTGTGAGCCACGGGAGCACGCTGTGGTCTATTAAAAAGCGAGCAAAGGACAGGTGAAAAGGGAGAATAAAGAGGAACGGGAAATGAAGGGAGGGGGGGTCCATGGGCGCGGGGAAGGATAGAGACCGGAGTGACAGGAGCAGAACCGGCGCGGCGAAGGAAACAGACAGAAAGAGGGGCTGCGGAGGCGCGCAAAGCCAAGAAGTGGAGCAGGGGGCATCGGAGACCGGGAAGGCGAGCGGTATACAGGGGACGGGAACGAGGGGAATAGCGCGAGCAGCAGGGGCCAGGGCGGGGAAGAGAGGGGCGGCAGGGCCACAAGACGAGAGAGAAGAGATCGAGAAGAGAGAGAGAGAGATGACCAGTTATATATTGAGATAGACTGAGAGAAGAGAGAGGAGAGAGAAGATAGAAGACCGAAAGAGAGAAGGAGAGAGTGTGTGGTGAGAGAGAGAGAATAGAGACACTGAGAGAGAGAGAGAGAGAGACGAGAAGAGGAGAGTGCGAGTTGAGAGAGGGAGAGGCCAAACGCGCCGGAAGAGAGAGATGAGTGGAGAGTAGAGAGAGAGAGAGAGATAGAAGAGAGGAGAGAGAGAGAGAGAGAGATAGAGAGAGAGAGAGAGGAGAGAGAAGAAGACGAAGAGAGAGAGAGAGAAAGAGAAGAGAGAGATACTCTAAGATAGAGAGAGATAAGCGAGTTCACCAGCTATATCTTCAGAATTAGATGAAAGCCATTGGCGGTGGATGAGCAATGAAATTATTAAAGAAGAAGGTTTCATGAAGAGAAGAAGACGAGAGAATGAGTTGTACTTTGGAGTTTAGAGAGTTGGAGAATTTAGGATAGTCAGCTGAGTTAGGAGAGAGATATACAGATCAGATGAATTTAATAGCAGATTGGCAAGAGAGCTTTTGCCATAAAGTAGAAAATTTGAAAGACTAGAAATCAGAGATACAAGGGCAAGTTGAAGATAGAAACAGTAAGAAGGAACAGAGTATGACTTGCCGTCAGGACACTCAGACATCTAAGTTTCTGTTAATAATAAGAGGTAAGGTCTAGAGGAACAAAGATGTTCACCAAAGTCAAAATTTGAATAAAGACAGAATCTTCACTGTTAAAGCGAGTGAATCGAAATTGCGCTTAGCAATAGTTTAGCAAGAGATGTTCTGTGCCGTCGTTTGACTGGGCAGTGTGGGGGGAGGGTACATTATGAATCTTAAATTTATATTATGAATCTTAAATTTATATTATGAATCTTAAATTTATATTATGAATCTTAAATTTATATTATGAATCTTAAATTTATATTATGAATCTTAAATTTATATTATGAATCTTAAATTTATATTATGAATCTTAAATTTATATTTATATGCCCGGAGCGAAGACGGAACAGCATTACTCTGGTTTGACGGTCCAAAGTTAGTTCTGTAGGTGTAAGGGATATTTCGGGTAGACCAGCTTGGAGTATGGTGCTATTTGGGTATGCGGAGATCGTTCTTTGGGTTAAATGAGTAGGAATGTGTTTTATAACTTTCATATCTAGAGATGGAAGGGGAAGAGTGTTGTATGTGTTAGCATAATATAAATGCTGGTGTGATTTTTTTCCATCTAGGTGCAGGGGGTAGTTGTAGTGTTTAATGCAGAGGGCGATTTATTGAGAGTGATTTACTTAAAATTTACAGTCAAGATGGGCTTTTAAGGGGAGAATTTTTGCTTCAGTTAGGAGATGATGGATGGGTGTGAGAGGGAAGGTAGTCTCTTATAATCCTGAGAACTTTATTTTGAACCGTTTCTAATTTCTGAATTTTGGATTGTGACATTGGGGAACCCAAGGAGGTGATGCGTAGTTTAAGGACGGAAGTATTGTCTGTATTGTTCCAGTTAATATTTTTAGCGCGTTTAATTTATGTGTGGCTCTAGAAGTAATAATGTTTATGTGATGGGTGAATATCATATGTGTATTGAAAGTCAAGCCTAGAATGGTGGGTTGTTTGATAGGAAAACTGTTCCTCGGTGGATGTTTGATTCTCTTCTGTCTGGGGTGAGTAATGTAATAGAGGAATTTTGAGGTGAAACAGTCATTCTCTTTGTTGATAACCACTCATCCTGTTGGTTTTTATATTGTTGTAGTTCTCTGCATGCTGTGTTTACAGAGGAATTTTGAACTGTGATTGTTAGGTCGTCTGCATAAATATTGATTTTTATAGAAAAGGATATGTGATGTTGACATGTTGTAGGTCATGAATAGAAAGATAAAAAGGTTAAAGAGTGTTGGTGATAGAATGGCTCCCTGGGGGACTCGATTATATAATTTGTATGTACGGGAGGAGTGGCGTCCTTGTATGACTAAACTCTACGACCGAATAGAAAATTTGCTATTATTTTTTTTGTCATGGATATTTATATTTATATTTATATTTATATTTTTTTTACACAGATATAAATATCAATGAAAAAAATTTGCCATTATTTTTTTTTGTCATGGATATTTATATTTATATTTATATTTATATTTATATTTATATTTTTTTACACAAATATAAAAATCAATGACAAAAAATTTGCTATTATTTTTTTGTCATGGATATTTATATTTATATTTATATTTATATTTATATTTTTTTTACACAGATATAAATATCAATGACAAAAAATTTGCTATTATTTTTTTTGTCATTTGATATTTATATCTGTGTTTAATACTTTGTCTATTAAAAGATGACGGGGAACTGTATCAAACGCCTTATTAATGTCTATTGCCACTAGGAGGGTAAGAGAAAGGGAGAAGTTTGGTCAAAACCTGTAGGGATGTTTTGTGATAGATCAGTTATGAGAGTGGTAATAAAATCTTTTTTGTGTAAGTCCGTTTTGTGTTTCTTATAGGGGTATGAAAAGGGAGATTCTATTTAGGATTAATCTTTCGAGTACTTTGGATATTGTAGAGAGCAATGATATAGGTCTATACGAAGCTGGGTTGTTAGGTGGTTTCTTTGGTTTTAGTATGGGTATTATGTGAGCGTGTTTCCGGAATGGAGGGATAGTGTTTGTTTGCCATGCAACGTTAAATATTTAAGTTAGGGCTGCGATGGCTTTGGTTCCCAGGTGTTTGAGATGAAATTGAATATTTGGTCCGGTCCTTCTGCTTGTGAATTTTTAAAGTTTTTGATAGTGTTCAGTACATCTAAGGGAGTGAAAGAGGCTCTTCTTGGTTGACCTTTAACCTTTTAAGTCGCTTAATTGTTAGTCTATTGTGGGAATTGTGGGTTTATGGCTGATTTTTGAATAATGTTACATAATATTAATATTACATTGCTTTTTTTGGGCTGGAGTTTTTATTGTTTTATTTACTGATAACTTCGTGAGTTTGTAGTGGTTGAATATGTGAAGCGTTTTTTTTTCTTTGTACGGAATATTTATGGTTTAATGTTTGGGTGTACTACTGTCAATTCCTTTTCTGATTTAAGTTGATTAAATTGTTTATTCTATTGTTAAGATCTATGATTTGGTTTAGTTGGTTTTGATTTGGTTGTTTATTTTGATGGAGGGTGTCAAACTGTGTCAATTCTTGTTGAAAAATTGGGGTTGAATTGTTTGTGGTGGCATTGAAGTGACTGAATTGATTGTAGCGAGAGGGTAAAGTAGCTGTTTGGAAGGATTGCAGTTCCTTGCATCTATAAATCAGTTATTTAAGTTTTCCAATTTCGCTTCTTTATACCTACTGGAAGTTCTTTTAAGGTTATGTGAATTTGTAATTAGTTTATGGTATCGATCAGAGATAAGAGTGTCGAAAGGTAAACTTGCATATGTCATGGTAAGCGTGCATTTGGGCGGTGGGGGGACCATAAGGGAACATCGTTGGCAGGGGACCTGTGGGGTTCTGATATGTTTTGGAAAGCGTTATCTTGAGTTCATTTTCCTGTTGTGAAGGATGCTAAGGGTATGTAAGTCTGTCTATGAGTAGTTCATCACCTTGTGTGGTGTGCACGTTAGACAAGACCTACCAAGTGCGGTGTAAAACAAAAAATCGTCACCACCCCCTGGTACTTTTTTTGCTACACACTTGGCGCCCTACCGTTTCCACTGGATATAAATGGGTTGTAGATCATCGGTACCTACGTTACCCACGAAAGTTTCTTGTGATAACCTCAAGCTTTGTCAGTAGCACATATAAATGTCGTGGTCCTATGTCGCAGGTATATTTTTTCTGAGAACACAAAATAATGATCTGTGCACAACTAGTGTGCAAAACCAACTTTAGTACTTCGGGTTGGGGCAATGGTCATCCGAACAGCTTCCGGTCCTTTCACTGATGCGACAATGTCATTCCTTCTTCAATTTGCTCTTTCTTCAGTTTACTTTGGTTCCCTATTAAACTCAATTGTCTTTTGCAACACTTACTTTTTCCATATTTGCATACTAAACAAAATTGCATAAAATAAACATAAAATTAATTTGATATTTAGATATAGTTATGACACGAATCTATTTAAACATATAATTGCTAATTCCGATTGAAAATTCCCACTTCTCCAGGGATTTCTGATGTTGTACCAAGCTTTTTTTTTTTTTTTTTTTTTTTTTTCTAACTCTACGGAGGAAAACATTTGCGTCTGTAAATTTCTCTAACTTTTGTGAAATTTTTTTTTTATTTTTTTTTTTTTTTTTTTTTTTTTCCCTGGGGGGGGCCCCCGCACATTTATTTTCCCCTCCAACCAAATAAAAAAAATAATCCTACATTCTTACCCGCAATATTGATCCAACAAAGAATAATTCGCTATTAATCTGTACTTCATTGACAAACATATGCTTCGTTTAATAGATTTGCATTACTTAAGTAGTAGCATATATAATTTTTGATCCAAGCAGCGATAATTCTTTTAGAAAATGAAGACAACCATGTTCTCTTTGTCCGTTTTTCCTTTGCTCAAATATTTGCACTTTTTCCATTTTTCGCATTGTACTTTCCTTTAAAATCTCATTTTCAGGTTGAGAATCCTCTTCTGTATAATTTAATTTAATTTGCAATTATATGTTCATTCTTTTATTTAATTTGAGCAAATTCCCTTTACTTGGTTGAGATGCTGATTTAAGTCGCTTGAGAGGTGATATAGCGCACTAGTGTTTCTTCATCATCAGAGTACAGTAATCTATGTCAGTAATCTTCCAGTGTTGTAATCTTAGCGTGATTCTCTATAGAGGGTTTATTGGCTTAGTGCATGTGCACTGCGATTTTCTTCTTTCTACGTATTTCACTATTGGATTGTTGGAGGTTCGTCGCTTTTGCTTACTTGTGGCATGCTGAAAAGCCTCTGCTCTGCGGGTTTAGTTTTGAAGTTCTATCATTTCAGTAAGAGCTGTTAATGCTCCTACTACCTCCCTGTGTGAGCTTTTGATATCTGTAAGCTTTTTGATATCTGGGCCACTGCATAAACTACAAGCAGTGCCAGATACATCAAAAAAGCTTACAGATAACCAACTTGGCTAATACACAGTCTTGTGACTCCCTCAGGTGTGGATTGGCCAAAAAAGCCAATCCTGTATGCTTTATCAAGACTCAGTATTGTGGTTGCAGTTCACACTTAGTCATGTAAATGAGGTGTTTAAAATATTAAAACATTTAATTTACCAAAGGTATCTAAAAAATAACAATACAAGTTACACAAAATTGACATACATTTTAAGTTTATATCCTGTGGATCATGGCAGTGAGGCTCAGCTAGGCCGCCACTGAGGAACCACCCCCCTGAATCTTTTATAAAATCATATCAGATATTACTAAAAAATTACATGATAAAAAAAACAAAAATGTTGCAACACTCTTCAGGAAAAAAAAATTACAGCACTCTCAAAGTTATTAAAACTCGGCATGAACCGTTTCATTTTTGTTGATCCATCCAGCGGTTAGGTCTCGCATCTCAGGCCTTTCCGTAGTTCAGGGTTATAGTTTGTTAGGCTATACCACAAGGAAAAATCCTACCTGTAGACATTAAAAAATATGTATCATAACGTTGAACTAGGGTCGGCCCTAAACACTGCACAAGCCTATGGCGAAAAATTTAAAACTTTCTGGAGGCTGTAACCTTTATCTTTTCCCTAAGACTTTAGTCATTTTCGCCCTTCCTTTTAAGCTCATTATATTTCTTATCTGTGATTTTTAATTTTTTTTTCTCTTTTATACTAAACTTTCCTATGGGAAAATCAAACTTTGAGAAGCTAATTTAACACTTTTTTTAAAATTTAAACCTAAAGAGACTACCGATTTTTGTTTTCACTATTCTTCATATCTTTTTTTTTATTCATACTCCTGTGATTTTTATAAGAATCGGAATTGAAGCGGTTACACGCCTTCCTAATTTTCATATTGTGTCCCTTTACTGGATCATCATGAAAAAAAAAAACTACGAAAATCCACAACTTTCTTGGTTCTGATGTTCGTCCGTGCTAGGCAAATAGGATGAAAATCACTGATAGGGATAACCAAAACAATATCGATATATCGAGATATCGATATTTTTGGGCTCGATATTTTGGGCGATAATTTCTTAGGTCGCTGGAAGTCGATATGTTTTGCCAAAAGAAAATTTTTTTTTAAAAGCCGGAGAAAAAAAAAAAATCTCTTATACCCACTCTCCCGACACCATGCAAAGTCGAACGGACTCTCTCTTTCTCCCCCAAATTTCGTTCCCGCCCGATACTAATTTCATGCGTAAAAATCAAACCGAAAAATTACGCGGTTTACTAACACCTTTTCATCTTTCATGAGAACCCAAGAATAGGAGAGAGAGGCGTTGCCGGATCGTCCGAGAAATCATAAGTACATTGGCTAGTCCCATACTGACACATGCCATATAATCAAATACGATCATTCCGACTCTGTCCGCCAGTCCGCACACTCACCCCCAATTGATTTCCTTTTCATTCATTTCACAAATATCATCATTCTCGCACTGAACTTTTTAGTCATTTCATTGACATCTTCCATCATCTTCAGTAACTACAGGTGTTTACAACTATTCACGTTATCAGTCGGCCCATAGAGGTGTCGTATGTGCTGACAGCTAAGTATTGTATTTACTTTAAGTTACTAGTTTCATAAAAATTTCAGCTTTTTTTTAGAGGACAAGCTTTAAATATTTAACGCTGTGGAGAAAAATTAAATAGAAACTAAATTAATACATGTCTTAAAAAAAGTACTTAGAGCATCTAGCGATTATTTAAACAAAATCCAATGACGAGGCCAGCTTGGTAATCTCAATAATTTGGCCAAAACGTGAAACCGTGGCAATACAACAACCAGGCCCAACAATGGTGCCTAGGTGGACATCCTCCTCTCATCTCATCTCATCTCTCTCTCCGTCTCTCTCTCTCTCCTCTCTCTCTACTCTCTCCTTTCTCTCTCTCTCTCTCTCTCTCTCTCTTTTCCTTCTTCCTTTCTTTTTTTTCTTCTCCTCCTTCTCCGTCTCTGCTCTCTCGCTCTCTCTCTCTCTCCTCCTCTCTCACACCACACACACACACCACACCACACACACACAGTTTGCCCATCGTTTGACCTCCCTAAGGTTCCCTTCCTATTACTGCAGATTTCTTCTCCGAATCAGATGATTCGACTGTTGCTGAGGCACTCTATCCTGCTTTCTTGGACAGCCTTTCCTGCGTAGATTCTTCCACTCTTAGTTTCCGTTGATGGAATTTTATTACAATAATAAAGTAAGTATTTATTAAGCAATATATGATACTAGTATATATATATATAGTATATATCTCATGTCATTATTTATTATACCTTATATTATATATATATATATATATACGTTATATACTATATATATATCTAACTATATATATATATATTATATTACTATATATATAATCCGTAATGCCATCCTGCCATTGGTACTGATTAATCATAAGCTATTCAAAAAAAGTCTTGCAACATTAGAAAATTAACATCTTAATGAATATTCAGTTAACAAGACACTTTTCTTCGTACACACTTGAAATTCTTACTTTCCAAATGCCAAAAATCTATTTAGTTATGGCAGTTTCGACGATTCAAAGTTTGTTTACTACCGTGCTTCTGCGATTAGATGAAACTTTGGAAATTATATTAAAATTGTTCAGAAATTTAGCTAGTATACATCGTGGTTCTAGACAGACAAAGCTTTAAGGAGTTACTAAACATTTCACCAAAAAGATATTATATTCATATTTAATAGAAAACTATAAGCATCTTGTCTTTGATGTGCTCACTTGGCAGTCCTTTATTCCAACTCTTAGAAACATCTTCATGTGTTTTTATGAAAAATTTTGCTACATGAATGTTCAGTAGATTTCAAACCTATATTTTATAGGACGTATGTGTGGACGACTCCTTTCTTCTTTTAAGTCTGAAGATCATGTTGATAAATTTGCAATATGTCAACTCTAAACACCCAAATATAAAATTCACTGTTGATGCTTAGAACAAAAATAATTCCTTGGCATTTCTGGATATCGATATATGCAAGGATGACAACAAATTTCACACCAGTATCTTCAGAAAATCTACTTTTACTGGCCAGATTGACGACAAAATTTTATCTCTTTTCCATTCCTCACTATTTTTTCAATCAACTTAATTAAAACGCTTTGAACAGGCGATAAAAATTTGGTCATCTATGTTCCCCAATTTTACAGAAAGAACTTGATTTCTGGAAAACTTATTTCCAGAATTTATTATTGAACCTCAACTTTTCGAAACAACTACCTCAGCAAAATCTTAAGAACAAATCAGCTAAATTAACAGAATCCAGGATATTTGGTATTGAGGTTGCCTTTCTGCGGGCGAGATATGAGTACGAAAATTCGTCGTAAAAGTGACCGTAGTTTTAAAAACAAACTTCCACAGTTTAAATTTAGATTTTGATTTTTGAGTTACAAGGATAGTCAATTTTTGGCTCGGGCTGAGCCCATATTTCACTCCCCCCCTAAAAATGCGTTACTGTAAAATTCCGGAATTTTCAGCGATTTCGACCTTATACAACACCAAAACTGTAGCCTTTTTTGTCCTCTAAAACGCTGTTATGTTTCTTTGTACCTGTGAGTGTATCAATCATCAGATTTCCAAATTCTTCGAAAGGCGATGCCCAACACTTTATTCGTATCAATTCCAGAAATTTTTCGAAATGACTTCAACTTGAATATGCATAGATGGGTTCATTACACACAAAATTTCTTGAACTTTCGATTTTTTTTTTTTGCTCTCCACGTTGTCCATTTCCAAACCCATTTTTGTTTTAATTTGTAAAGTTTGAAAAATTCATAATTTTTTCCTACTCAGTCGTCAACCACACTAAATTTTCAGGGCTCTGTACAATCGAGCAAGATGCATCTCTTTTACTCTGATAATTTTTTTGTATACTCAAAGAAAATTTTTAAAAAGAATGTTAAAAAAATTTTTTTTTTGAAATTTCGTAATAGAACAAATCCAAACCTATTCCATATGCACAAAAATGCTATCTAAGTAAAAAATGTGCATCTCTTCCGACTCTACAACTGCCCTTGAAATTTGATTTGATCGAGCATGAGTAGGAAAATAAAATGTATATCATATTGTCATCTTCAAACTTTTTATGATTCGGGTATCCTAAATCACTGTCGAAATTCGGGTTGCCATAGTTTATAATATACTAGTTACTGCAGAAGTTGGGCTATCTCCATAGATAAAGTTGTTCTTGTTTAAGCCACTCGCGCGCGTCATTTCTCGGCTATATGAGACTCTGACGAGAATTTTTTTTATACGTGTATAAAAATCCCTTAACTTAAAGTTTTGTTTAATTTTTTAATAATATTTTACATTAATATTTAAAAATTGTAATATCTTTTTACAATTATATATTTAGAATATTGTAAATAACAATTTAATCGCAAAATATAGTTCCTATGGTGAGAAAATGATGTGCAAAGTAGGCCAGCGCAATAAAAATACTTACGAAAGTGGTGAAATTGTAGTGAAAATGATTTAAATTATGTCAATTTTATTTTTTAATTTTAAAATATAGTCTCTGTTCATAAGAATGCCTTTAGAAAAACAAACATATTTATATCAGTTTGTGTGGAATGTGCTGGGGGGAAGTCTATGGTATAAACATACTACAGGCATATTCTAGGCCCGTGTATCGACGTTTACTCTAGGGTAAGCTCTACTTATGCTACGTTTAAAGTGTTAATTATTTAAGTCTTTGGTCACACTATGGTTATTTAATTGTAAACATTATTATAAATTTATAATAGGATTTCCATAATTAGAAAAAAAAAATTAGTATGACACAGGCCTATCAAAGTTATGCAAGTTATTGACAGGCCTTAGGATGCTGTGTTGGTTTTAGGATTAGCGTACAGTCATGCTATCTGTAACTGTTAAAGATATATTTTTAATGTGTGAAAGTGAATGTAGAGTTACTAGCATATTTGCAATGTAAAAAAATAATTATGAGTAATAAGAATTATGTTATCCTAAGTAGTAGGGCTAAGGTTTTACCCATTGGAACATGAGTCACGCAGTGACATCATGCGACACGCTGCCACTTATACTACATAATGGCACTTTTCAGGAAGGTAGCTGGGGTTAGTTTAGGTATGGAGCATGCGGCACGCAGTGACGTCATACGACACGCTGGCACTTTTCAGGAAGGTAGCTGGAGTTATTTTAGGTAAGGAGCTTGCGGCACGTAGTGCCGACATGCGACACGCTGCCACTTATACACAGTGACACTTTTCAGGAAGGTAGCTGGGTCTATTTTAGATGCGTATGCGTGCCCTAGGCACGCGTACACGTGCGTCTGTCTGTCTTGGCCCCGTCTTACATAAAGGGTCTTTTGTCCCACCCCTTCACCATCGCCAACATTGCCCCGCCCCTACCACCTTACCACCTCCCCCCAACACCACCTACCACGATCCATTCGCTGTGACTGCTATGCCTCGTCGTGTGCTCTCCACGGCGTTCTTTCCCCCACCCCCTTTCTCATCTGCTCTTGGCCGCCCTTCGTTGGCGGGTCAGTGTACCAGGAATTCCCCAACTACCCCTATCGGCTGCTTTATGTCATGTTTCAAAAGGGAAGCCGCCTCGGGTTCGGATGCGAACTCGAACACCAGCCACTTTGGAAAGTTCAGTGTATTTAGACCAGGACCGTCTCATGCCCTGAGAATAGTAAATTTAAAATTGAGGTCATATAATTATTCAAAATTTAAATCCGGTTTGTTTTTAAAGTAATGATTTCTGCATTTATTATTATATATATATTATTATTATTTTATTCTTCTTCTTATTATTATTATTATCATTATGATGTGATTGTTTTGTTAGATTCACAAGTTTGTCGGTGGTCACCCGTGAATGAGTTGCAGGGAAGTTCGGAAGATTGGAGAAAACTGTAAAGAGAAAAAAAAAACTGGACACTCTACACCTGTCCAGGTAACATTATTATTTGCTTTATTTTTTTATTACCTTATTTTTTTTTATATTATTTTTCGATTTTATTAAATAAATATGGATTGAATAGTGACTTAATTTATTTTATTATTTGTTATTTTATTATTTTATTAATAGTATTTTATATTAGTTTATTTATTATGTTGTATTTCCAGTTTTTTTTTTCTTTGCTTAATCTGGAAGTGGTATCTGGGATACCTACGTTTAAAGATTTGAAGAAGAGGAATTGCGTACCCGGGTACCAACAAAAATCAAGGTGCACCTAAACGTAAATAAGTAAAACAATTGAATATTGGAAAAGAGAAAAGGGGATTCGGGACATAAACGTAAAATAAATAAAGCGATTGAATAAAATGCGAATTTGGAACCTAAAATTAAAATAAATAAAAGATTGACAACAAAGAGGGAAAAGGGATTTTGGTTACCTAAAATAAATAAAAAGATTGATATATAAAATTTAAGAAAAACAAAAGCGAAAATACGAATATAATACTTGCGAAGTTTATTATATAATATTGGTGGTAATGCTTATATAGATTGTGTGTGTTTTACATCACGTGACATTTTGGTATATTTTTTTTATAATTCATATTTTGAGCAATATTTTTTATATTGGATATTTATACTATTCTATTTCATATATGGTGTATATTAAATTTTTCGTATTTGGCATATGCAATGCACTATTGGTGATTTTTGATATTCTGGTATTATTTTTTGTTAAATGGATCCATGTTTCGGTTAGTTGTTATATCAAACCTATAGGGGTGTTTACTTACGTCTCGTGTCAGGTAGTATATGGCTTTTAAATTTCTCTTCAGTGAAGCTGAGCGCGTCGGTCATATTTTCTTTTGTAATAATATTAAGTAGAGTGAGTAGTTTTATTTTAATTGGGAATATTCGTACGAATACAAAAAATAATTTAAAAAAATGAAATCGTATTGTGATAAAATAAAATTTGGTTGAAAAAAAGGCGTTATTTTATATTTTTATTTTCTATATCGGTTTGAATTATATTTTTAAATTGGTCATTCCATTTTTTACGTATTCATGTGTTAGGTTTTTTTCGGTATATGTTTGGTAGGGTAATAAGGTATATCGTTTTGAGCCTGTAAGATAAAATCGTTGGCTCATTTCTATATCTTGGCGTTTTAATAAAAATAAAAAAAACTTAAACCTGTCTGAGTGTCATTTTTTCCCTTCGATTGCCCTGAAAGATAGCCTCACGACAAAAATTCAAATTGTAGTTTTAGATTCAGTAAAATCCACTACACTCTGCGTTTACATTTAAAGTTAACATCTGTTTCTGTTTTAACGCTTCCAAAATTTTAAGATTGTGAGATATCGTGTTAAAAGGTTTTTGAAAAATAATGAATTCTGTTCTAAAATGGAATTTATAGGAGATTTTGGTAAAGTTTTTAGTGATATATGTTAAGACCGTTCATCTTTATTATTCCATATTAAGGACACAAAGAAAGTTTATACCTTCATTAAAATGGCACAAATCAGGAATATATCTCTAAAAGGAGCTGCTGGTAATTTCGGTTTTGGTTTTTGAAAAAAAAAAAACTATGAAGATTTCTCTTTTTGCCAAATTGGCCGCAATAGATGATTTTCTGCAGAGCTACGATGGCTGTTTAATTATAACGGAAAGATTTTGGCATTCAGTAAACTTTGAAAGAAACGTAAGAAGGCGCTGTTCTTTAACTGCAAGTCACAAAATGAATGTTGTTGTGAACGATTTGAATTGCGTCCCAGAAAACTCTCTCTCTTTAAAGCCAATGATGAGGTTTCGAAAAGAAAGTGTATGGAAATATATAAGGGGAAAATTGGGATAATGGAAAATGCATACGTAGGAGGAAAAAAAGCTGTGATGTGAACAGTTTGAAGAGAATAAACAGGAACTTTGCAAGGAATAGGAAACTCTTCTAGAAGAAAGTACGAAAGATTAAGAAAAGAATTAAGGGGAATCTTCATAAAATAATGAATAGGGATGGTACATTTGTGAATGTTGAAATGGATGTTAAGCAGTAATAGTACAATTATCTCACGGAATCAGTAGCAATTCCACGGAAAATCAAAAATGACAACAGCAGTCAGATCACGTTAGCAGCATCAAAGGACCAAAACTTTCCTCTCAGTAGGCTGGTCTTTCCCCGCGGAATGACCTGACAGAGAAGTAGAACATAGATACATATATAAGATGGTGATCGAAGGAAGAGTTAGCAGGAATAAGTGAAGATAGAGATTAGGGAAAGTTTAAGATTAGGTTCGTCTCAAGAGATTCAGGAAACGAGTAGGGGGCTACACCAACTTGCTGTTAAACATTTCCGAGTTTTGATAAGAATAAGGATTTAGGTTTGAGAGGAGGAGAGAAAATTAGTTGTAAATACTTAGAAGTAGTAGAATAATTTATGAAGAAGAAGACCGTGTATCAAAACAGGCCGGCAATTCCATGACGGCACCAAACCCACTACCGGAGGCGTCAACTCAAAAGTCGTTATAGGGGGAGGGCCGTACACTACCCGACACTATTTTCGTCACGTATCGTACTCTCCTATCTCTCTCGCTTGTTACACATATACATATCAGATCTACGAGTGCGTGCGCGCCATTCGCATCACCAAGAATCTTATGACTCACTCTACACTCTCTGCTCCTAACTATCGTAACTCCACGTCTACTCTTACTCTCTCATCCCAACTATATGCCTAAAACTCAATACCTGCTTCCAAATGCTTTCTCATCCATTGATCTTACACCTCGGACACTACTAATCCACACCACCAAAAACTTACTTTTAACTACTTTTATTTTCAAACAATTTCTAAACTCCTCTACCATCCTTTCAAACTTTCTTTAGATTCCACAACCACAACCAATCATCAGGCGAACACATATAAGGCAGAGCGCCTTCCATTCTCGGTCAGTCATACACCCCTCTCATTTACTACTCAATGTGGAAAAGGGGGTTCCTGTGGTTCCAATAACTCTCTAAAGAGTGATAGTAGGTCTCTCGATAGAGTTCATGCCGTAAAAGCATAGTAATTTATATAAGAAATATAAAAATTAAATCAAAAGTGGGGCCGTAACGAAGGGGGATTGGTTTGAACGATGCTAACTCCATGTAAAAATAAAAAATATATATAAAAATTGATAATTTTCTTTATTGTCTCGACACCTGAAAACCCTTTGCAATTTTTACTTTCTTCCGAATGGTAAAGAATCGACAACTTAATCTCATTTTTCGATAAATCCCAACGTTGGCATGAATAAATAAATCTCTAAAAAGTAAAAACTTGATTTATGTTGAAGCACCGCTCAGATGTATGTACGTATGTATGTGTGCGTGCGTTTATGTTTGTAGCTATGTAACAAAAGTATAATTAATAACTTAATATTATTATCACCTTTTTCGTATCTCAGTTAAACCACGTGACTGAATCAATATTGCTCAAAAATTAATGAACCAACTCATGATTATATGAATTGGGTGGCCTAGTATCTATTAACACTCTCCTAAGTCCTAACAGTGCTTGAAAATTATCTATAAGTATTTAAATGT
This sequence comes from Trachelipus rathkii, assembly GCA_015478945.1. NCBI lineage: Eukaryota > Metazoa > Arthropoda > Malacostraca > Isopoda > Trachelipodidae > Trachelipus > Trachelipus rathkii. The sequence continues at coordinate 64,934 of JABUQX010065613.1, read as the reverse complement.
TAATTATAAACACAGCAATGATTTTTTTTATCAAAATAATAATCATGTGGTTGAAGCCTATTTCCAGAATGGACGGAAAATTCCAAACAATGCTCGCCTAACATACATATTAATTAATGTCATGGAGTCAAAAATAATCTTGAAAGCGCAATGCGAGGGAAACAACCTTTAAAATAATAAACACAAATGAGGTCGTAGACACACAAAATCCTTATTTGAAATGAAAGTGCCTGCCACAACAACACAACTCGACACAGACCAGTCCTACGACCACGTGCTCATTACGAGCGTTTGTTGTCTGTTTGTATGTGTGCTCACGCTTGTGTGAAGAATTTATCACTTTAATAGATTTTATTTTGACAGGAGAAATTGCTATTGATTTAAAAAAGCAAAAAAAATACAAAGAAAAAATAAAAATTTAAATAAAAAAAAAGTTTTAGTGAAATCGAGTCAAATGTCAAGGACAAATTTTTTTGAATACATAAAAAAAGGACAATATATATTATACTCCTATTCTACCTTATGCGACAAAAAAAGAAATTAGGAAACTCTCTTTTTTCCTCTCTTCCTACTTCAATCTCTCTCTCTCTCTCTCTCTCTCTCTCTCTCTCTCTCTCTCTCTCTCTCTCTCCTCTCTCTCTCTCTCTCTCTCTCTTCTCTCTCTCTCTCCTCTCTCTTAAATTATTTTTATAGTGTTGTTTATAAAGGAAAAAGATTTATATCTCTACTCGAAAATATTTACTGAGAGGAGAGAGAGAGAGAAGAGTGGAGACGAGAGAGAAGAGCAGAACGCAGGCCCACCGCCCAGAGAGAAAGCAGAGAAGAGAGACGAGAAACTGAGAGATCAGACCCAGAAGAACGAGAACAAAGAGACGCAGGAGACGAGAGAGAGAAGAGAGAGAGGAGAGAGGATAAAGAAAAAAAGAAAAGAGAATGGGAGAGAGATAGAGAGAATAAAGAAAAGAGAGAGAGAGAGAGAGAGAGAGAGAGAGAGAGAGAGAGAGAGAGAGAGAGAGAGTGCTACAATCATTTTTGTCCCCAAAATAATTCCTTTGTTCCTCTCTTAATCAATAAAAAATTTCAATTATAAAATAACGACCTTTTATAATTGGAGCAATTAGTTTACTATTTAAAATATTAAAACTATGTAAACGATTTGTTTTGTGATACAACCAAACGTTTTTTACAATTAAACATTACATGTGAATGTCCCTAATGTATACAAGAGCGTAAAATACCTACTTTAAATTGAGTGCGTTGGGCCACTGTTTGGCTATGCGATTCTCATATGAAATAATTACTGGTATAAAAGTTGATACTTAGTAAGTTAGTATACACTTGGGGGTGCTACTGTATTTCACGCGCCTGATTATTATTATTATTATTATTATTATTATTATTATTATTATTATTATTTATTATATATTATTATTATTATTATTATTATTAATTATATATTATTATTATTATTAGATTATTATTTATTATTTTACATGATTATTATGAATTATTATTATTATTATTATTATTTATTATTATTATTATTACTTATTATTATATATTATTTATATATATAATATATATCATATATATATATATATACATTATATATAATAATAATATATAATTTATATATATATATACTATATAATATATATATATACTAGATAATTATAATATATATAATATATATTATATACTATATATATATATATATATATATATAATATATATATCTATATATATAATATATTTAGTAAACACCTCCAAAATAGCGGTAGAGGGTAACGAAGAAATACAAAAGACAACCTCAAGTTCGCAAATGATATACTAATACCGGCACTCAACACCGCCTAAATCCAAGATACATCTCAACCCTCAGATGAAAGCAACCGAACTAGAAATCTTTCATAATAAAAAATCCCAAATATATTTCAAAACTAAAACTTTTCTACCAAAAAATAAACCTCTTCCATATTTAAACAAAACCAAGCCAGCGTTGACCAGAAACCGGATCCATTTCATATCTCCTGATTTTCGCCTTCAGTTCCTGAGGAAGCAGCTCGAGATGAGTGCGAAAGCTAGAACTGCATTACAAACTTCTTTACTTTTGTTGTGAATTAAATTAATATTAAAGTGTATAATAATAAAATCCATTGATCAAAAATTTCTGTGCATTAAACCTTTTTTGTGTCGCCTCCAGGGGTTGAATTGTCAATACCTATTAACACTACGTGTATTGTAGTTTTGTAGTTTACGGGGGGGCTAGGGGGATAGTGTAGGGTAGGGAGGTATATAGGTCAGTGAGATGGGTGTAGGTGGGTGTGTATATTTTGGGTGGGGAGGTATTTTTTTTGGATGATCAGAATATATATAATATATATATATTATAATATATTATATAACAATATATATAATATATATATATATATATATATATATATAGAATATATATATATATATATATATATATATCAATAAACTATAAAAAAAAATTAATGGCTCGAGTTATTAATTAATTATACAGAATAATAAAATTAAATCGACCGGGCACGGGCCGCAGTGTAGTTCTCGCACACCGACGCAGATTATATATATATTATTATTATTATTATTATTATTATTTTATTATTTATTATATTATTATATATTATTATTATTGTATACTACGTGATGGACCTACCAAAAGATTACTATGTATGATACAAAACCATTAATAATATGCATTACCGATCATAAACAACCATAAAATATTACTTCCCATTTAAAACAGTACCAAAGTTCCATGAAAAATAATAATGAGCGCCGACAGCGGACGTTCCCCAAAAAAAACCAACATATGTTTATAGATAAGGAAGGAAATTTAAAAAAAAAAAAAAAAAAATGAAGCAAGAGCCATTAAGCGGTAATCGAAAATAGTCATAGTGATGCAATTACTCCAAATGACCAGGAAAAAAAAAAAAGAATAAAAAATCATAAACACTAAATACGGCTTCGCCAGAAGATCAGCGGCTTAAAGTATCTATTGTAGGTTCGTATATTATATTGATGTTGATATATGCGGCGTTTAATATCTATTGTTTTTTTTTTTAAATTAAAAAAAAAAACTATAATATATTGTTATTATTTTTTTAAGCAGGTCTTAGGTTCGCCCCGGCGTAACATGCTGCATGTGTTTTATAACAACGCCATGTGAAAAGAAAAAAAGAAAAAATAAATAAAACTCAAAAGCCCAATAAAACAAGTAGTAGTCACTATAATATTCATTATTAATTTCCGTGTTTACTTAATAAATAAATGTCAAAAGAGCTTTATTTTATTTAGTGTACATTTTATTTTATGTACTGACCGAATACACAGAAAGTTTTAGTTTTTTATGTTTTTGGTTTTTTTAAAGGTGAAGTTTAATCAAGATTACACTACAACTCAATATTATACAACACACAACAGACCACAACAACACACACACAACACACACTACCTACAACATAACAGAACATGCACATACGAAGAACCCAAACACGAAGAATAAACATATATGACCTTTTCTCCTCGGTTGACTTTTATTTCTTAATGAAAATTGCATACCTATACTACCGTCGAAAATAAAAAAAAAATACTACTTTTTTTTACAAGGAAAAATTAATATTTAAGCCGTTTTCGTTTTTGCATTTGTGCTAAAAAAAATGCTTAAGTTTTCGTTTGTTTTTTGTCAAAACTTAGCGCAAAATCCGTTAAAAAAATGGTCACCAAATGTAAAGAATTTCCCTAATTCTGTGTAATATAGAATAAAATTCAGGGCTGTGGAGTCGTAAATAATTTTTCGAATCCGACTCCGACTCCCTCCGACTCCACCTTAAAACTTGACTCGAAATAAAAGGAACAGTGAAAACTTTTCTGATGCATAAATCTCGACTCCGGACTCCACTTACAAAAATATTTTCGAACCTGAAGCTCCACTTCAACTCAAACAAAAATTTCGACTCACGACTAAGTTACTCCGACTCCAGCAGTCAAATTCAAAATTTCGACTCTGACTCAGTTTAGTGTTTACCATTAAATGAATGAGTCACAGGAGATTTTACTCTCCATCAGCCGGGATTCGAACATTTAACCTCCGCGTCGCAGAGTTATCACATAGCCGGATGCTCTCTAACCACTAGGCCATCCACTGTCCCCAAAAAAGAAACGCTTCAGAACGTAGTTTTTAAAGCACCCGGTTTCTCATCCCATATAATTGCTGAGTACTCAAAAGGCCTGGCCCGGCACCATTAGAAATGAGAAAGGAGGTCTACAGGATGATTTTTACTATCTCCATCAGCGGGATGAGATGTTAATCAGAAACATGTGTGACTCCTGCGGTGGGACAGATCAGAGTTATCTCAAATTAGCCTGGATGCATCACTAACCACCTAGGGTCCAGTGCGCACGTAAACAATTTATTTTGTTTTCACAACCAATTGTTTTTTTTTATATACGCTTTATCTTTTTGTAGCTGAGATAAAAAAATTATTACTATCACACTTTTCCTCTAAAGATTCTATATTCTCAATATCGCTATATACGGGTAATAAGTTACGCGTAAAGGACATAAAGATGCAGGCGCAACACATGAACAAACAGCAATAAACTATTTCAGAGATGTTACGGACAATAACAAAATGATATAAAACGTCGTAAAGTCTGCCATATATAATAGAAATTTTGAATACTCAACTGTATTTCCATTGTTCAAACGAGGCCGTTGCGCTTTTTTATATTTTTTTAGTGGGTAATAATTGTTTTTGTGTTTTCCTGTGAATAACCAATGGTGTAAAACTATTGAATAATTAGTATCGTTTTCACTTGCATTAATAATAATAATAATTAATAAGTTAATAATAAAAAGTAAAGACTAAATAATAATAAAGTAAAGGAACTATTTACCCAAGCTAGTTTTCATAATTTTTACCTTTAAATAACTACTTCCAGAAATTTAATTTATGCCCTACAAACCCTACTAACACTACTTCGTTGTTATAAGGTGTTGTTGAAGGAGGCAATGGAGAACGTAAATCTAAGGTGATAGATGTTTGAAAGTTACGATTTTATTTATATAGAATTTTATTATTTTATAATTATTTAATGCATTAGAATCACACTTTATTAATTTGGTGAGTGTTTAAGATTATGAATCCTGAATTCCTGGCTTGCCAACAATATCCTCAAATATTCTGCCTCTTTTTAGATCTTATAATTACGAAACATTGTCCGGACTCGTTAAAAAAAAAAAAAAAAAAAAAAAAAAGAAAAAAAAAAAAAAAAAAAAAAAAATAGAAAAAAAAAAAAATTGAATATAAAATAAATAATAAAAATTATAAATAAAGATAAAAAAATAGAATAAAATTACAAACTTATGAATATAAGAAAGATCTAATCCAAAAAATCCAAAACTTACTTTTCATATAAAAAATAACAAACATACTCTGATAAAAATTCCTTCAGAAGAGAACCAGAGACTTTCAGACGCTGAAACATAAAGATCTTCATCATTTAACCTTGCTTGAAAATCTTCAGCAACCTCTTTTCTGGGATTTGATTCCAAAGGCGCCTCGTCGAAGAAATATCAATAAAAAATTGATGTCAAGAAATTTGGTATCTGCTTTATATCTCTTCTCTCTCTCTCTCTCTTTCTTCTCTCTCCTCTCTCTCCTCGTTCTTCTCTCTCTCTCTCCCTCCTCTCTCTCTCTCTCTCTCTCTCTCTCTCTCTCTCTCTCATTCTCCCTCTTTCTCATCTTTTCCTCATCTTTTCTCTCTTCTCTTTGGTTCTTGGTCCTCATTTTTCATTCTAGTATTATTAAATATGTGAAAAAATTAAAATATAGCAAATTATGTTGAAATTATTTTGCACTTTAAAAAAAACCTTGTTTTTTTTGTAATTAACTAGTCCTCTGCTAATTCTTAAGCCAGACATTAGTGTGAAATTTAATTTGAATGTTAAAAGGGAAAACAAGCTCCGACGAATATTTTAAAAATTAAGATAATTTTAAATGAAAATTAAAAAATATTTTAAAAGTTTTGAAAAAATTAATATTTTTTTTTATATAAAAGAAACAGTGATAAGGTTTTTTCAATACTATTACTTATTTACTTATGCTATAAGTAATAAACTCAATAAGTACATTTAATTTTAAATATTATAAAACCAGACGATGAGAATAATGACTGTTGTCACCTTTTATATCTTTATTAGATACTAATTCTTTATTTTTGATTCACTATTTAAATATAACGAGTTTATGCTCAATGACTCTCTTATATCTAAAATACTTCAATCTTTATGTAAGTTTAAATAGTTATGCTCTATTTGTACTGAATTAAAAATATTAATATCAAAAATTATTGTGGTAATAATTCTCATAGGTAATCTGGAACTAGTTTTATGAATTAAGACGTTCTGAGGCTCTTTGGTAAGCTGCCCATTTTAAAAATTGTAGTTATTTTAGTTAGTGTTTAAAGATGCAAATAAAATTATATCATTAAAAATATACAATAGAAAATTTAATTCAAATTAATAAAAAATAATTTCAAAATTTTCAAATTGTATTATAAAAAATATTAATTATTAAAATTATTATTATAAATTATGATTAATATAAGTATAATAATTATTTTATAACATTTGCCTTTTAAAAATGTAAACTTAACAATTAACACAAACTTATAATACTAATAAATTTGTAACTTATCTTAATAATTCCAAAAAAAAAAGTCATAGCAGCAACCAGTATACGTTATTAATAAATAAATGTTTTAATACTAAGGGTTTCCATTTATTTATATAGCACTTATTTATATTCCTAAATCGAAATTTAGGAAATATATTATGCTAAAATAAATCGATTTCATTATTCAATTTATTAGCTAACAAATATTTATAGTACTAAAAATTGTAGCCTAAAAATCACGAAAACGTTTTATAGTATTTCTCCTAAATTATCTGGTAGTGAATGCTTACTTTTTCACCTAGTGTACTATACTTTATAACCGATATTTATTTAAATAAGTACTAGTATACGGAAAAAAAATTGTAAACAAAAATCAAAATTATAGCTCAGTGGAGAGCAGGCAGATGAAATAATTATTAATCCTTTTTTTTTTTTAATATATAATGAATTAAGTAAAAAGGTTTTGTAAATAATTGACTTTTAAAAATGAATAAGATTGTGTGATACCAAATATTTGTGTTAACTATATGATTATTCATTATTTTTTTCCTGCTATTGATATATTAATTCATTTAAAATAAATAAAAATTAGATATAAAATTTTAAACTACGTGTAGGCTACGTTTAATTTGTGTATCAATTTGGGTGTTTTAATCTTTACCTGACCCTAAATATTTAATTTTAAAGTTTAATATGTTATTATTAAATGTAATTCATGTTTGGAAGATTTGTGCCACCAAGTTTTTGTAATTATGCCTGTTTTGTAATTTGCCTCTTTATATGAAAATATGCACGAGGCACGGTATAATATATAACACCTAAGATATATATATGGTTATGATAAACGTAGTAGACATATATATATAATATTATATATGCAAATTATAAATATATACTATATACGTCAATCCTTAACTCCAATAACCTATTCATAGCATAAGGGTATGTATGCCCTTATAACAATATAAGGAACATAGTGAATTATAATATTATATTATATTTATTTAATATTTAAAACAAAATTTTAATCCCAATAAAATACATAATTAATTTCCTTACGTAAAAAGTACTGTTATTTACATAAAACTAGAAAAAAAAAATTCTAATAAATAATAGCTCCTTTGTAAGACCCGTGAGTCGTATATTTTATTTATTTTATAACATAAAATATTAATAATTTTTTATTTTTTTTATTTAACCCTATTTTATAATGCTACTTAAATATATATATATTATATATTATTAAGTATATAATTAATATATATATTAATAATATTAATATATATATATATATAATTAATATATTAATTAATAATTCATCTCCTCTAATATAGTATATATATATATTACTATAGTATCTCTACTAATTAGTTATAGGTATATAAATATATATGATCATAGCAGTTATATATTACCTAATGATAGATCTTTGGTTAGGCAATCCTTGACCTCGTATAAAAACCAAAAGCAAACATGTAGTTGTGAAAAGGGTTTTTTTAAGAGAAAAGTAATTTTAAGTTTTTAATAAAAAAATGCAAGGGATTAATTTACAAGGGATAAATGTTGTTTGACAAACTTGAAGCACTTTTAGGTGCAAAGAAAATAATATGGTTTATGTCATGCGGTGTTTCCAAAGTCATTAAATTAATTAAGCCTAATCTAACCTTTTGCTTGGCATGCCACACCTATATATGAATTTCACATATACAAAAAAAAAATAAAATAAAAAATTACACATATAACAAAAACGTATTGGTACAAAAAAAACGTTTACGAAATACGAGTTCGGTTTTCACTAGGTTTAAAGTTTTATTTTTCTCGACCTTAAATAGTTCTTATTGTTAATTAATGTTGGTGTTGCACGAAACGTCTTTAGTACACCACTGAATTTATGATAAGTTTTTCACTTCACATAGTTTAATTATTACAGTATTAAAAATTAGAAATTAGTCGAGACACACACACATACATATATATATATATATATATATATATATATATAAGGTATATATATATATATATATATATATATATATTATATATATATATATATATATATATATATATATATATATATATATATATATATATATATAACACTTCTCAACTCCACCACCTTATTGGCTGTAAAAATTGCTACACTCATATATTACGTATGTATACACAGTATACATATTCCATGTTATATATATATTATATTATATATTATATATATATATATATATATATATATATATGAAAGATATTATTATTACTACATATATATACATATATAAATATGCTATATTATTAAGGTTATTGGTTGGTTAAGGTTATTATATTAAGCAGTTAGTTAGCAATAGCAGTTATATATAAGATATATATATATATAGCAAGCATATATTATTGTTATATATATATATATATATATATATAGATACAGCATAATAGAGCATATATATATATATATATATATATAAAGATATATATAGCATGATAGTTATATATATATATTATATATATATATATATATATATATATATATATATATATATATATATATATATATAAACTCACTATTTACTTTTGCACCTCCAATATACCTTTTTGTATGGTATAAACACAGAAATATTTTTAAATAGAATTACTAATATTGTTTTTCCTTTTTATGAATATAAAAAAGGGCTATATCAAAGTTTAAGTAGACTGTTGTTAAAGGTTTAGAGGTTTAGAATATCACCTTCATATTGTGGATTTAGAGAGACGCGGTGAGTCTTTACAATGAGCCTCTACAAAAACCTGTAGAAAACTTCACAATTGCACTTCGGGAGTATCAATAACTCCCCAACTAAAACCTTTATAGAAAACTAAATTAGCAACAATGAAATAATATCTATTTAACTCAAGACTTTGTGCAATTTCAAATAGTATTCAAATAAGTTAGATCATACCTCTGGAGTAGGCCAGAGGTTGTCTGTGGAACGGCAAACAATAAACTTCAAAAATGCCTGAACAGGTGAATCCTATAGAAGAGTTAAGGATGCCAAATGCTGATAGGACACGACTCCAATAGAAAACTAAAATAATAAAAAAAGAAAAATACTCACTAAAGCACTCCTATAACAAAGAACTCATTTTAACTCATTATGCTCATAATATCCTACCAAGCAGTCTTGAAGAAAAATAATAACAAAACCTCTCTTTGTTAAATTGAAAAATAAGGACATCCACTGATCTTTCGACTAGAAATGAATTGGAACTGAAAAAGAATAAAACCTTGGATATTAGGATATTACACTCCTCCCCACCCGTCATATCATGACGAAAAAGAATGAAGAAGGCATATCCATAGGAAACTAACCTACTATTATAAACAAATTTCGAAGAAAAACGAAAAACAAGAAAGGTTTCTACTCCGAGCCACTGTACCGTTGTTCATGATTCCGCAAGAAGACTTCTAGAATTTCGCGCATTTCTACTCCATCCACAGTTTCCTCAGACACATGTAATAGGGCTTTAAAATAGGCCAGAAACTGATCAAATTGACCTTGGGCGAGATCATAAAAATTAAATTTCATTCTCTGCAATACCGGGGGAAATGGTATTTGAGATGGTCTTTTGCCACCTACCGGGGTGGTAACTTCCAAAGGTCGCTTTCGTGTCCATGGGTACTCCACAAACTAATAAGCACTTGCCGGATGTTTTGGAAAGGATGGAGGAGGCATTGATAGATTCCAGGTCGGAAATGGTGAAACAGGTACGGAAACGTCCGTTGATGTAGACGGTAATTTCGAAAAAGACGAAAAGGAACATGATCCACATTTGGGCTTTCTCAAAGGTGGTGGACTAACAAAGAACGGCACACCAGTAGACGCTGAAGTTGACGCCACTGGTACAGGCTCAGAAGTAGTCACCGAAGCAGAAACTGGAACAGAAGAAAAAGAAGAAGTAGGAACTATATATGAAACTGGCTCTGTAAAACTTAATCGAGAATAAATCGCCGGTGGATCGAGGCCTGATAACGTACGCGTAGGTCGAAGTATGGGACGAGCTGGAGCTGAAGCTGGTACTTCATCTTTTTCCCTATTTAGGGTATTGATAGTAAGCCCTATTTCGTTTTGTGTGGGGAACAAAGCAGATCTTGGTCGACATGGTTTATCCAACACATGATATTCATATAGCATTTCCCAGAAGGCATTAATGAGATCTTTGCTAGGATGAATTCCGTCAGATAAGAATCCTTTAGGCCCCAGGGAATATACCTGACTACTAGGATCTGACAACAGATCCAATTGCTGAGTGGTTTTCCGACCCATAAATTTTAATGCCTCAGAGATGGACAATGTATGTTTGCCCGTCCATCTCAACTCAGTCGTATGTAGTCTAAGCAATTCGTTGTATACCATTATGGAGTCTTCATTAAGTTCTCTGTCAGAGGTTCGGGGCAATTCCGTGGTATACCAATGTTGGACTTCTGGGGGAGCAAAAGCGATGTGCCTATAATAGTTGTAGTAAGGCAAATCAGGCAATGTTGGGATGACTATATAGACCTTCGCCTTAGGACAATGATACTTTATTTCTCTTATAATTTTCTTAATATGAGGCAAAGCATCTTCTGCCTTGAAATCCCTGTTGGGAAGCGATACGGAATACATGTCTCTATGTTTCCCTGGAAGAGTAGGTTTCCAAAGAAACAAATCATAAGCTATTCGGAAAAGAAAAAAAATCAACACATGCGTAGTATCAGGTGCTATATCGCTAGTTATCGCTCTAGGTACATCTTCAAATCTTGGCAACAAGACCCTAGAAAATTTTTTCTTGTGATTTCCTGGATTATTAAGGGTGCGATCATAAGCAGACTCGAAATGGGATATCCAGGAATGCCCAAGAAAAGGCACCTGAAAAGATATAAATATATCGATTAGGATAATAGTGATAAAAATATGATATAGTTTTTTTTTAAATTTATAATAATAATGTTTTTTGCTTTTGGATAATTTGTATTTACATATTTTATTTATTTATTTTCGAGCTTTATATTATATAGAGATAACGAAGGGATAACGAATAAAAGGAATATAAAACAACATATAAACAGATATTTTTCTTTAATAGTTTATTTAGTTTATTTATTATTTTATTATTTTTAAATTTATCAAAATAGACTTTCCTTTATTTAATGGCTCGGAGGATAGCGTTTTCTCTCCAAATTCCTAGGTTTTATCCATGGCACATCACCGGAACCTCCCGGACCTCTCAATCTCGTTCTGGAAGAAATGTAATCTCCTTGATCTTCTTCCACCTGACGAGGACTAGAACCATCTTCAATCTTCACTTGAGGTGCCCACTGCACAACCTTCCCTCTTGAAGGGACTGTTAGCCGTGGTGTTGACACGTCAACTGCCCTGTCAATTTCAGAAGTCTCTTCACTCTGTTCTCTAGTTTGGCAGGCCTCCCTCATTGGGGAGCTGATGAGTGATAGTCTTTCGTTCAGGTCTTCGCAGGATAGTCTTCTGGCGCTTATATAGGGTATCAACCTCTGCTGACTTCTTTGATCTGTAATATAGAGGGGGGTATAGGATAGTAAAGAAGGTGAGTTAAGAGAAAGAGAAATAAATGAGGACAAATCCGAAAGATTAGGAGGTGAATTGGAGAAATTAGGTGAATGGAAAGTTTGATTAGAATAAGGAGAGATAGGTGAATTAAATAAATTTACAAGATTAAATGAAGATAGTTCCCTAGGAAAACTAGGAGAGTAAGTAGAAACATTGGAAACATGAGGGACAGAAGATAAAGGAAGAGTAGGTAGGAGAATAGAAGGAAAGTACTTGCCTTTTTTAAATTTTCCTTAACTTGTTGATGCAAAAGAAGGCTTTGCTTAATATTACATAGTATTACTCTTGAAAGTTCCTGTACTTCATCTGAATCAGAGAACCCCAAGAAATCATCCTCTTCATCATCTGAATCCCTTTCGATGTCCATCTCTTCCACCTGACTTCTCACGCTAGACGATGTTTGAGTGGTACTTATGGAATCTTCGGATACATGTTTCGGAATCTCTACCATTGTCGTTTTATTTGTTAACAGATCGTTGAATAAGGGGTTTTCACTTAAATATTTTGGAGGAATAAACCATTTCTTTAATTGGCGATGGTGTGTGTACTTTATAGTCTTTTGGTTTCCAAGGACTCTAGTATATAAGTGATTTCATTTGGATTTACTTTTATGATTTTTAATGGTCCTTGGTACCTATCCTTAAACTTATTTAAGGTTAAATCCCCAGGCAGTTATACTTTCAGAGCTACCAGTTGATCTTGTAAGAAAGGGGAAAAGCTTGTATGCCCTTCTCTCCAATAAGTATTAAAATTGGTCCAAAGAAGTCGGGGTTGTTTATTATGGGCTTCCTGATATAATATTTCTGAAGGAGTTTTTGAAGTAGCTGCATGAACCAAATGATTATATGTTAAGACAACTTGTGATAATTGTACATCCCAAAGACTAGGATGTGTCAATGACAATCGTAAATATTGAAGCAATGTACTGTTCACCCTCTCGGTAATTCCATTAGACGATGGATTATATGGAGTAGTGTAAATATGTTTTATATTATTTGCTTGTAAAAGGGTCTCAAACTCAGGACCCTTAAATTCTCTAGCGTTATCCGATAATAACCGAGAAGGAATTATCGGCAAATAAGGCAATGTTTTGTAAGGCCGCAGTCCCTAGAGTTGTATGTTTTGACCGGATAGGAACCGCTGCTATCCACTTACTATAGTGATCAATAAAAACAAAAACATAATTATTTCCTTTGGCAGATTTTGGTAATTGTAATAAATCGACGGCTACTAATTCGAAGGGATATCTTGTATTGATCTTTAGAGTGTGTGGAGCATGATATATGTTAGAGACTTTCGCTAGTTGGCATTTATAACATGACATAGAGATGTCACGACATACATCTCTAAAATTAGGATGCCAAATAATCCTTTCCAAGTTTCCCTTGACCTATATGTACAAATTCACGGTGGTTAATTATAGCAACCTGTACCGTAAAGGAAAAAGACACTACGTAATGATATTGATCGTTTCTAGTTCTATTGATAATGTGATTATCTATCACGGTTAAAAAGTTTTTGGCGAATTTAAATACTTTTAACGGACGAAGAAAGGGTTGTTGCCTTAAGAGGACATTTCTTAACCTTTTTAACAAAGGGTCTTGTGATTGACATTTTTCAATATGATCCATTAATATTTCCACCGAATCTTGTGATGTTCTTATCATTGAAATGTTTCGAATAAACAGTACTTTAGGTAACAACTTATCATTACTTTCTTCGTCCCCACCAGAATCAAACCATTCGATTGAGAAATCATTCAATTCTGCAGTTTGTTCTTCTTCGTTTACTTCTGTTTCTGTCGTCGTAATCATGTAAATTACCCTCGATGGTTTAGAATCCTCTGTACATTCGATTGTACATAAAGCTCCCTCTGCTGAGTCAGGTACTGTAGATCTCAAAGGAACCAATAAATTGTAATGGATACGACTTATACAGAACAAATAACATACCTCCTCATGGGTTGGATCTCCAAAACCCAAAGGGTGAGGCTGGCTATAATAGACCAAAACTCTGGTCTTATGGAGGTTGGTGAAAGCATCTATACTATGGACAAAAGGTAATTGTCCCGGATATCTGGTCAATTGTAACTGCTTTAATACTTGATTAGCCTCCTTAGTCTTTCCAGTGGGCAAATGATACTTAGTCCTACTGGCCAACAACTCATCCACAATCTCCGCTCTAACCTGAGGATGAGATGTTTATTTACCGTATAGGAACTGTGAGAAACACCTAAACAAGGAATCTCTCCCACCTGACATTGTCAATTCGGTGAACCCTTCAGGAGGTTCTGTGGAATGAATTTTGCTCGTTTGTTCTGCTGGTAATTGAAACGAGGTTCTAGATAACACATCGGCAACTATGTTCTCCTTACCGGGTACGTAACATAATTCATAATCGATATCGTTTAATTCATCTAGCGTTCTTGCTACCCTCTGATTAACCAAGGACATGTTTTGTAAGAACAGCAATGATTTATGATCTGTAAAGATGAATACTTTTATACTGTACAGAAGGGGTTTAAGAGACCTGACGGCCCATCGAATAGCTGCGAGTTGTCTTTCAGTGGCGCTATAACCACGTTGCGCTTTAGAAAAAACAGTGGAAATATAGGCGATGGGTTTCTGTTCTCC
>JABUQX010065613.1:0-42500 GCA_015478945.1 Trachelipus rathkii | reverse complement strand
TATATTTATACTATCGGTCTTACCCACTTGTGGTTTCCCAACACACTAATCACCACATATATATATATTTTATTATATGTACATTCCTGCTATTAAAACAACTATGATTTCTAAATCTAATCGAGTTTCTCAAAGAACATTACAATGCAACAACATTGATTCTGTTCATTATTAAGTTCTATCCGTGTATTTACTACTCTTACTTATCATACTCCAGGATAGACTCGAATAAGCTATACTGCTCGATACTCTTCACATTCAATAAGTAATACATATACTTTCTTATAGCGAAATACGTTTTTTAATCGCGCTCTCATATTACAATAACTTTATGCTATCTACTTACTTCTTAAAGTGCTTATTAGCACACCTATTATTTTTTTAAGCATGCTCCCTCAGTAGAAGTCACATATATGATTTCATATTAAACTAATTCCTTTTAACAATATATTTTTGAATAAAAAACGTAGTCAACTGTAAATTCTTATGCAAACGCACTATTTCATATCTTTTATGTCTTCTCTAAATTCACAAAAGCCATATACATTTCCTAATCCTTTTGGGAGTCTATTTCAATTTTAATTGTTAAAAGCGTTATTTAATAGCGCTATTGTGCCCTTTTCGTCAATCATGTTGCATAATCTACTTTCCGATTATTTTTGTTATGTACAGTAATTTTTAATCTCTATTTTGACCATTTAGTAAGCAACTAACAACATGAGAACTGTCAAAGTCTTTTTTATACATTCTGTAACCTTATCGACTCTCCAAATTATAATATTTCTTTTTCTAATCAACAATGGTCAACCCGTGCTGGGCACGGGATTTTCACTGTCAACGACGGTGGCAGAGATTCTTGGCATCAACTCTGGATATTTTTACCTTATTTATTACACTCTTGCATATTCATCATTACTATTCCCTCTTATTATCCAAACCACATTAACTCCCATTATATTTTTAAACTCTAATGATATAACACTATTAGTTCCTCAAGTACTTAACTCACCATCTTTATAATAACATAACGATGTAACACTGAGGGTATTAGCTTTAATCCTCACTCACATACTCACATTTATAACTCATTACTCTATAATATCTTATAGTGATTATTATATACTTTATATTCTCAAAAGCCCCTCTTTTACTTAATCCTTAGCAAATCTCTAGCTACCAAATTCTTATACAAACTCTCTTTCAGATATAAAGATATATTAAATATTATCTATTACTCATATACCTAAAAACAGAACACAATAATTCATCTACGTCAATATATTATAATAGGATAGGGCTTACATTACCCTCCGCTCATTATACTCTACATTCTTAACTCATACTCTATTCTAACATGAATTTCTCAAGTACCATCCGCATCCATATCTTAAATATTTATCTATATTATTCCATTAATACTCCTCCATATTTATACATCATATCCATTATTTATATATATATATCTATTATTATATATATATTATATATATTTTAAGATCATATAATTAATATAAATATATTATATATATATATTATAATATTATATATATATATTATATATATATATTAATATATATTATATATTATATATATATATATAATATATATATATATATATCAATATTAATATATATATAATATATAATACTTAATATTATATAATATAATTATACTATATATATATATATATTTATATTATAATTATATATCATATTATTTATAATTATAATATAACTTATAGGCAATATTTTAAGTATAGTATGATGCAATAAAGTTATAATACCATTATTAATAACAATTCGCCTTAATTCATAGATGCACCCTGGGTTTGATAATATAAGTTATTTTCAGGTATGATATTACTATAGTGAACTAGGATTAAGGTCTATAGTATATTTGGCAATGGCCTATACTACTCGTATTCTGAATTATCTTAGTCATGCATAATACGTTCATATAAGGTACCAGCTCGGATGTAGATGACCTTGATAGAGTAATCAGACCTTTATCATGATAACGATTATTTGGTACTCGAAACTTGAATTCCAGTTACTGCTTATTAACAATTAGATTGCACGCGGATTAATATTAGCAACAGATATGGTGGAAAGGAGGAGAAGATCTTAGAGATGATGAGGGAGAGGTGTAACTTAAGTTTATGTGATTTTATGATAAATGTGAATCTTGATTATACGCCGAATGTAAGAGTAAGATAGAGATAGGATAAATAGAGTATATTCTATGGTTAAGAGAAGGTAATATGTGTTTGGCAAATTAATTTTAATAGTAGTATATATTAGAGGAGGGTATAATCAGTAGAAGCATATATAAGGTATATCGTGACTTCATATAAGTTAGATAGGTACCGAGATTGAGATCTTACCAATTCATTAACAGTAACTCATGGGAAATCATACATGAATAAGGCTTAAAGTAGCATACATTTAAACTAAATTCTCAATAGAGGCAACAAAGATATAGATAACCATACTTATCTATCAGGTCTATATTATTCTAACTGCAACATAAAGTACACCATAGAATATATAGGATATAATATAAAAGACGGCTCTATGGATTAATATAATGTTGTAAGGATGATATAATGATCAGTTGGTAATTGGACGAAATATATATAGTAAAGTAAGATGACGTAATAAGAGGGGTGATGTATATATTTTTATGATTACTGGTATAATTTATTGCTGTAGTTTATATGTACTTTAGACGTATTTTACTAAATACAAGAGTGTCAGTAAATGAGAGAAGGACGATATTATACGGTAATAAAGTAATAATTAGTAGTTAGATTTTGTAGGTTTATTTTGATATTGATGAGTTTTCTTTATATTACAAAGTCATATAAGGGAGCATTGGATTGTACGTAGATAGTGTACACTCCATTATAATTTATAATATATATTTTATTATAATTATTTATTTAGAGTTATTGCTTTGAAATAGTAATCAGAGTAAATTAACCACTTAATATCATCAAAGTAATTATTTCATAATGACTTTCTTGCTCTTTAGCCCCTTTTATTCAAGGTTCGTAATTATGTAAATAATAAAAAAAAAAGGTATTAATTTATAGTTTATTTGAGTTATTTATGATTCCCCTTGGAGTTGAATACTATTTGAATAAGGTAGGGCATAGTTAAGGAATCTAAGAAACTTATGACCTTAATAATTTGACCGGTTAAATTTCTTCTTTATAGGGTAGCGGGTCCTTGAAAAGTTATCGTTAGTTTTAAACAGATGTGTATTTTATATATTATATATTATTATTTATATAAAAGCTTAGGGATTATATTATAGTTATATCAATAGATTTAATAGGATTATTTATTATTATATCCGAAGTAGTTAATATATCAATGATTATGTGATTTAATTTAATTTAATTATAATATTATTAATTAATTTAATTAATTAATTAATTATTTATTACTTATTTATAATTCATTACATGGATTTATACATAATCAGAAACTTTTCATTTAAATCTTGATTAAAATAATTATTTGATTTTTTATTTCTATATTTATATAGGATGGAATTAGTACTTTTTATTACAGGGAACTCGCTTATGATTATTACTTCTACTCAGACTCGAACTATGGCATAACTTTGCGATGCTAAACTTTTTAACGTTGTTCTATTATACCTCATTTTGACAATCCATTAGTACTCGACAGGTTACTTTTCTATATGTCATTACTAGATTATAATTTCCTGGTTCTCAATTTAATATTTTATCTTGTTTACGCTCCTAAATTATATGATACTTATGCTCTGACCTATCTATTTCCCTTATGTTGGTAACTTGTATACGTTATTATAAGTTAGGTTATTTTGTTACGATATTATCAATACCTCTATGCCAACTGTACTATTTGAAGTGTAATACTGGTTATTAATACATTGGTATATATACTATCAATAGTAATCGCTTATTTAAGCTAGTCTTTCAGTGATAATAGAAGTAGATAGGCGATGTGACCTGGGATAGGAACGAATGTGTTGTAGAGAGTATCTAGCTGTCACTCCAACTTTATAATAATAATAATTAATAATTATTAATTCAATAATTATTAATTTTATAATAATTAATAATAATAATATAATAATTAATAACTATAATATAATAATAATAATTAATAATGATATTTAATAATAATAATAATAAATTAAGAATAATAATATATATAATAAATATAATAATATATGCATAAATATAATTTATATATCATAACCATCATTATATTTTCAAATAGTTGTAAATGTATTCAGGAAAAAATAATATGCCTGAGCATTATTTTACGAATTTTATGATAACATATTTTCTTTACACGATGTTCTAAAAATATGCTCCGTTATTAGAAGACACCTAAGCTTCATATTTTATCATGTCATTCTGTCTCAAAATTCTTTCTATCTGCTATAGAATTATGAGTCATAATTAAACTCAAGCAAAAAATGAATAATTTGAGTAGCTTCTCTCACTCTCCACAGTTTTTTCATAATATTGAAATACAAAAAGCGCTATCGAGCAATAGGAACACTCGTGCTATAGAATATAAGCTTCAGTATCAAGAATAGCAGAGATATATCTAGTTTTCGGATGATTCCAACGTTATGCTGGTGAAAGTAAAATGATAATAAAATCCATTAACAAATACACTGAATAACTGAATCTGAAAAATATGACAACCATTAAAGCAGTTATATGCTTTTGTAAAGGCATGATGGACAGTAAATGAAAATATATAAATTTTAATGCTCATATATATAAATAATAAGGGATTATGATCTACAAATGTACATAAATCTGTTATTGCTTCATAAAACTTATTAAAGGAAAGAAATAGTAGATTCAGTCTCTTGTCTACTTCTCCATTTTAAATTGATTCTTCACAGGTGTGAGCATACTCTTCTCGTTCATTATCACGAAATACCATGAGACTTTCTCTTAGGCTCTGAAACTTTATACTATAAGAATGGATACTTTATAACAAATGTTTCAAACTTCTAATGTTCTGTGCTTGACATAAATCTTTCTATACGATCCTCTCAAATAAGAACACTGATATTCTTTCTAATTATGATTACAAGACTCTCATAGCTTCTGTTTGGCTCTCAATTGTACGAGTTTGTCTTAGCATGTTCCATGCTCTAACAACAAATGGACATCCAGGAGTTCTATGGTTTACGATATTTTTTCAACATATTTTAAGGCTACTACAAATTACAGTAATGCATCCTAGCAAATTTGTCTCTTTTTGAGTATATTTGCAGTTATATTCCAATACAGATCTGAGCTTTGAAAGAAGTTAATCTATCCTGTTCCTAATTCTATACTCTCTCTACAGCTATCACTTAAATCTCTTTCTTTTGTATTACATCTAAATACGTTCTCTATTATGACTCTCTTTATGTAAAGTGTACATCCTACTTCACATTCCAGCTATTCTGCTTCTTTCTGTATGCTTTTTTGCACACACTGTTGTGCCTGGGAAAAATCTTTTCCCTATTTACCTCTTCTCTTATTATACCAAAGCTTGTCCTACTCCTCTCCTAAGTCTCTAAAATTAATACCTAGTTGTTATCTCGTCTCTGATTGCCATAACTTATATTATTGCTAATGTGTTGTACATCACATTGATATATAGAACAGCAATTAACATATACCCCGCTAGGATATTTTTTCTCATCTATTATCCTGACAGCTCTTAAAACATCTTCTAAAACATTCTTTCATCTTCTTATCTTTCTTGTGAGAAGTCACTATTTAGATCTCAGCATTGCCAGGAGCTTGGATTCTCTTTAAAGGTATTCAAACATGTTTACTTAACCTAAGATCTTCTCGATCAAAAGTTAGTTCCTTGTTTCTTATTATATCCCTTACTTGCCTGGATTATTTTATTTTTATATAAATACTAGTAGATACAGTTTATTGCTATATACTCTATGAATATAAGTGATGTGGGTGTGGGTGTGGTTTGGGTAGTGTTCTCATTATCACTTTAGCCTTCACTTACAGCGATTTGTTATTCTCAAGTATATTATTAACTTTATTATCACATATTCAAACTTAGATTTTTACTCTTATTATTGCTAAGAATATAGCTGCTCTATATACTTATAGTATAATATATACTTAATATACCTTTATATACCTTTAATAATGTTCTAATACTTATAACCTTCTCAACTTCTTAATATATTCTTAATTTTACCCACTTCACTTCAATACTGATTATTCATTAACTACTTCCCTCTCCATCCTAAAGCCTCACCTATATATATAACTTTATATAATTTTTACATATTTTTATAATTCATTAAAATGATTAATGATCCGATAATCCCATTTCTCTTTCAGAGGATTTAACATAACAAATATCCTTATTACCATATACAACATACTTACCAAGCTGAAAAATGAGAAAATTTAAATCTAATGCTACTTAATATACTTTTCTATTTCTATATACTTCGTCAGAATAAGCGCTACACCCTCAGTCGTCTACCATTCTCACATTCGACAGGAATCTACGGAAGGCCCCTTGACTCCTGACCCTATTGAATACCTCGGCACATTCTAAACTACACGTTCTCTGTTTATCAGACAGCTGCATTCTAACTTGTTACAACCATATCATATAACTCTCCTCTCCTCCGCAGGGAGAGTAATTGCGAATCTACGCCTCTCAGTCATTGGGGTTTCCGCTTCTCTTCGTCTCAGAATACCTCAATTGAGAGAAAAACCTACTCTAACAGTCTGAACAACTAGCGCCTGGATCTGCATTGTGGGTGTAGGTTTTTCGTTGGGGTGATAATCGATCACGCGAGGAATTTCATTCCACAACCTCTACTTAAGGCTGCCCTTCCCACCAGCAATAATTAATACATGGCTGGAAGGAGCTTTAGTCGCGTGATCTCCCATACCAGATCGATCAAATAAGAATATCACTCACTTATCGCTCCAAGAAAAAATCCACCACTCTCCAGTTCCGCCGAACAGTATTCACTGTCAGTTACCAGTGTGGGGACTTATGTGACGACTCGTTCGGCATCACTTAATTCGCCCACCATCTGTGAGCGTGTGTAGTCCCAAACTTCGGATAGCTCAGGATTAAACCCCACTCTTTAGGACAGCGATCCGCCGGCAGCAGTGTGCATAAGTACTCAGCCAGTACTACGAAGCCCATCTTACCATAGCTCATCGTAGCCTGCACATTTAGAGGTACAAGACCTCATCATTTTAAATAATTATATACAAGTACTGCCTGTCTGCTCTTTACGCGCTCCTTACTCACTCTGCGCTCACTCCGCACACTCATGCAGCAATCACCCCACCCTAGGCGGATTTCAACGGAACACCAGCACAACAGCATTGATAGTCAACTCTCTATACTGGCTGCGTCTCGTGATTCGCCCTGCGGAACAGTATATTACCGGCCAGGATAGGCCTGCCATATAGCGATCCTCCCTCTACTTACCATTGGTCTACCATTCGACAGGGTGCGACTAGTGCACATGATAGTCCCCGAAGATTTTACATGCCACTCGTATATGCTTGGCAAAATAGGTTACCTCTCTCATAAGTGACCATCGTCTCCTCTGTGCGTCAGCGGATACTCTTGTACGCCTCGTGTTAATCTCAACGTGCGATTGACCTAAGTAGTTGTACCCTAGGAATCCATGGAGAGTTCGTGGTCACAAATGATGCAATGATCTGGGCTAGAATGCCTCTCTTGTCGAGAGGTGAGTTCGTTCTCGTACTCGCACTGGAAGGAATTCTTTATCTGGAGAGGCTAAGGGACCTGCGCTTTAAATCTGTCCGAATCGGAGATGCTCAACACCGCACTCCTCTATAAGGACTTATCCAGGAACGATCCTGCGAATCCTATTGTCATGTCCTAGTGGCCATTATGCCCCCTAATCTAGGCTAAGGGCATTTATCCAATACTTAATGCTGACTCATAATGTGTGCTCTGAAGACACAAGCCCCCAATGTGATCCACGTGAATGGCTACGTAGTCTATAGGAATGTGTGGTCTCAACTCTCTGCGGCCTTACGGACAATAGCCTCTGAGGAATATTAGTCCGGATCCAGTCATAGACTCCAAATTATGTCTATATATGTGAGGTGGTATGTTCTCATGGATGGCGTTGATCAGAATTTGCAACCTCTCCATTGACCCAGGTACAGCCCCCCAGCAAGGACTATGTGAGGCCTCGTACTGGGCCCCCAAATCGTCTAGGTGCTCGAGGAACTATTTATACATCTAGTCTCATCGGATAGAGACATGGCTCTGGAACTCGAGTGTAACAGGCAAGTTTCATGTGTCCTGTGGGTTTCAGGAATACAGTACTTGAGACTCATATCACCATGAAGCAAACCCGTTATGCGTCGCCCGACTACCAACATTGTGGTTTGCAGCGCCGAAACCTCTGAACCCTACTGCGAGACCTCGTTGGTAGCTAGAAATGCATTACAGCTCCACTACTAATGAGACACGTACGGCGTTCTGGGAGAATCCACACCTTGTAACTACACATGAGTAAATAAATAGATTAGGTTGCAATTTTTTGGCTTACGGATAATAGCTCCCATTTATCAGCCCCCCCCTATAAAAATGACATAAATTCTCGAAATTGTCAGTGCACGATTTTTGACCTAATTTACATCTCCTAATAACTCTTGTTGCACTCTCATTTAGCCTCTAAAACATTGTTTTTAGGTGTTTTTCTGAACATTTACATTTTTCATAATTTCAATTTTTCACAATCCAAGTTTTTTAACATTTCAACATCTACTCCCAGAATTTTTTCGAAATGACTTCAAAATAGAAATATTATATTAGTTTATTTACCTTACATAATTATCATTTGAATGGTTTTTATTCGATTTTTTATTTTTAGATTTCAATACTTTTGATAATTACTCCAAATCATATATATTGACATGAAAATTTTGAAAGTTTAAATAATTTGTAATTAACTATTATTTAATAATTATTTATATATATATATATTATCTATTTATATATATTATAATATATATATTATTATTATATATATATTTTATATATTATTTTAATATATTATGATATATATAGATTATATTAGATTATTATATATTAATAATATATATTTTAAATATTTATATAATATCATATTAATATATATATAATATATATTATATTTATATATATAAATTTATATCTATTAATATTAAATAATATATTTATTAAAATCTTTTCATATATATAATATATATATATATATATATGATATAATATATTATATAATTATATATGCTGTATAATATAATATATATATATATTAATATAATATATATATTATTAATTTATATTAATATATATGATATATATATATAATAATATATTATATTAATATATATCTCATATTAATCACTATACTTATGCTCCATGGCCCACCGTATATATTTGGAGTAGGTACCACACTAGCTTCCAGGAATGCCTGCCGCCTACCACCGTGTGCCTCGGTCCACAGGTCGAGGATTAAGAGGAACAGAAATAAAGTAACTGACACGTGACTTCGAGAGTTATTGGCAATCCAAGAAGAGTGTATTCTATTGTATCCGGTAGAATTATATGTTACATCTTGATGCATAAGTGGGATGACGTTGTGTCTAGTTATATAAATCTTAACTTGTATTTAAACTCTCTCAGGGGTCTCACGTCGTGTGACCGATCTGCACCGAGCAGGTCCTAATTTAGATTCTTCTAGACATGCGTTTCTATCTAATATGGAGAGTTGGTAAGGTGATAGGTATTTAAGTTAAATTAATTATTATGGGCGTTCTTGAAGGTAAGTGGTTTTTGTTATAAGAGTGGAATGGATATGATGAAGTTACCATCGTGCTTTATAATATTAAGGAGGGCGGGGGAATTTATTATATTATTAAGTGTTTGCTAATAGATTTGATGCAGGTTTTATATATATATATATTAGTATATAATTATATATAGTTATATAGATATATTAAAGGAAGGGGTGGAGATATTTTAAGTACTTTATGTCTGAGGGGGATTGGATATAGAGATAATTTTAGGGACTAATTGAATGTGAGATTAGGGTACGGGTCTTCTAGGAGTGAAATAAAGTCCCTTAACCATTCTACCTAAGATGTTGTGTGGATAAATGGAGACGATTGGAGTTATTATATTCATTCTAATGTTATAAAAATGTGTGAGTAATTATGGTGACGGTAGGTGTTTGTGCAACCTGTGAATAATTCTTATAAATATAAGGGTCTAGTTAGTTTAGGGAGATTATTTTAGTTTAGTGTGTTGAATGTAGTTTTGAACATTGCTGGAGAACTACATTTAGTACTGGGAAGCTTAATTATAATAGTTAATTATCTAAGAAGGTTGCTTATTAGATTAGTAGTTAATGTTGTGTTAGCGCTGAAGTTGTGTTGGGAAAAGGGTCGGAGGAGTGTTTCAGTTTTATTCTATTTGAGTTTGAAGTGATTTGTCTAATTATGGGGGGTAAAATAACCGTACATGTGGGTGTCGTAGTCAAGTCCTTAATTAAACCTTAATATAATATTTATTTTGAGGGTTTTGAGTGTTTTAGTGGAGTGTGAGTATTAGTTCAGTGATATATTAAGGATATGGAGTGAGGATTTAGATGTCGGTCGGTGTTTAAATAAGTAGTTGATAGAGGACTTAAGGGGTTGTCTGTCTATTATTAGTGTATCGAATTAACCAGTTTCTCTATAAAGAAGGTAGGTTATTCTTGGGTAGTATTGATGGAGCTTGATTGACGTCAGGTAGTTGATGGATAATATGAGAGTTAAATTGTCGTCTGCAGATTGAATATAAAGTTGGCTGGTAAGTGTGAATTGGGTACATGGGTAGGTCTGTCAGTGTAGAAAATATATATAGTTGAATAATAATGTGAGATGATAGAAATGGCTCCCTGTGGTGTGAACTACCGTTTTAGTTTAAATTCTGATAAGAAGTGGGAGAGATTAGATTTTTGGTAAATACTTTTTGCAAAACGGTATTGGTGATTTGAAAATTGGAAGCAATTTTTGTCATTTTTTTCTAAAGGGAATGTGAGTGAATTTTCTTGTAAATTTAGGAAGGTGTATAGCTGGTGAGACTAGCGTGTCAAATGCTTTGTCTATTGCTTCTTTCTGTGTAGTAAATTTATGAGTGGTAGGATTAAGTGATTGGGTTTTTAGAATACCTGTTTAAATGTATGTGTATGTTTGTGCAGGTAGAGTTGAGAGGGCGGTTTAGTATAGTAAGTGTAGTAATGACTTATAATACCGTGATTATTAGGAAGATACTAGAGAGTGTGATGAAGAGTGATTTGAGAAATAAATTACAGAATTTTAGTTAGAGAAATTTAATAATTTTAATAATAATATGTATCGCATTTCAGTCTCAATTAGTGAGAAATACACAATTACACATATTACTAAGTATTAAATAATTTAAAATTATATATATTAATACTAATCACTTACTTGAAATATCTAATAGCTATACTGACCTTAATTCTATTCTTTGTGTATAAGGTGATGCCAAATTTATATATAAAAAATAATTTTAGCTTCGGAAAACCTTTCCTTCTTACTGGAGCTTCAATAATTAAATGAATTTACTATTAGTGAGCATAAGAAAATAAGAAAGCTCAAGCTAGTATGAGTGTTATTACTACTTAAACATTATAATTTATAGCTGTATTTTAAAATAACTAGATATTACATCTACCTAATCATTTTATTTATTTAAATATATAACTTATATTGTAATTAATAGTTAATAAAACTTTTAATAAGTTTATTAAAATAATTACGATACTTATTCTCTCCTCGATCTCATAATATCAACCTAGAGCTTATTCAGAATAGGATATCGTAATTTAAACTCGGAGAGATGCACATATATTTTTACTATCTAGATCTTATCTTTTTGTATATGCAATATGATTATCGGAATTTGTACCTTCTTGAACAATAAATTTTTTCTCCTCAGATAATCATTTTGAATATTAATATTGTGATTATGTAATGCATACAAAAATATTAATTATTTAAAGTAAAAGATAGAATGTTTTCTTGTTTACCTAGATATTATATTTTATCAAAAGCTCTGATAAAATTTATGATAGGTTGGTACATTCAAAATGGTACGGTTATATATATATAATATATTATCTATATATATATACTATATATATATATATTATATTAATATATAATATATACTTATATATAATATATATATATTTATTATATATGTATATATATATAATTATATTATTATATATATATAATATTATTATATATATATATATATTATATAATATATATATATATATTATGATATTCTAGACAGACTATATTTGGTCTGGAATAAGAGGTATAGATCTAAAGTTCAACGTGTTTCAGATGGACAATCTTCAGGGCGTGTTAGGTGTGAAAAGAATATGATCAATAATGAGGAATGAACGGTATTAGAGAGTATATGTGGTGTGAAGAAAGGGGTAAATAGAGAATAAAGTATGAAAGTATGTTGAGATGTTTGGTCCATATGGAAAGGATAGAATGACAGTCGTTGGTTAAGCGGATGATATTGCTAAGTACTGTTGGGAATCGACCGGCTGGGGAGACCGAAGAAAAGAGTGAATCGAGTCAATAAACCGATGTCTGGAAAGGAGAAGAGGTGTGAGTTTGGCAGAGGCGAGATATAGGGGGAGACATAAAAAAATAGGAGTGTGAAATGGTACGAGATGTCTTTGTGATACAGCTTTTTGTAAATATGTTAGGCACCACATGGAGGACCAAAGGTGGATGGAGACCCTTAATACTACATATGACAGATTTATGGCACATCGCTACGGGCGGTTCACGTCGCGGAACTATAATATATTAAATATAAGAACATCAAAATAGCGGAATGGAATTTTATTCGTGATCTCGCGGAACGATGATTCTTCACTAAATAGGCTTATAGAGGGTGGGGCGGTAATGGGGTACCCTATCATGACTGATGAGCTATTTCATTTTCTATAGAAGCTTTTGTTGTCGAGATCATTCTTTCTTACTGTGTGGTTATTTTCGTTGACATAGATACATTGCATCGGGCTTACACCTCACAGTTTGGGGAAAAATGTACTGAGATTACGACTGAAGTTATATTAGTAATAATATAAAATTTTGATAAATTTAATAGTAAAAGATATATATATAAATGATCATACAGTCATTATACAAAAAATCACCCGAAAACAATCGATTTAATAAGATATAGCTATATAGTATGCTATAAAAATAAGTACTACAGTATTTTATAGTTGTTTTTATAATGGGTCTCAAAATCGGTCTGAAAAATTCGTAATATTTAATATGTATAAGTCCATATTTTTAGGGGGTTGGGAAATAATGGGGGGCTCGTTTATACCTACGGATTATATATATAATATAATGGCACAAATAAATTGTCTTCCCTTTATAAAGGTTTTCTTCGGCTAATTATCTTCACCTTTTTCTACCCTTCTTTTCTATATGAATTAATAATATTTATCATTCTTTCTTTTTCCCAGGCTGGGGGTGAGGTACGTGACATACAACGGAAAGAGATTATAGATATATATAAGGTAGTTGGTTAAAGATAATTATGAACAAGTCGAAATAGAAAGCCTCAAGTACCTTAGCTGCCCTCACTCGTTATATATACCTAATTAGGAATTGAAATTCGTCGCTTGATCAGAAAATCTCCATCACCTACAGCTATCAACGTGACCGCAGACGGACCCTCAACTATATAGGAATTCAATTCGATCCAAGCTTAGTAGACGGCTTTACATCCCCTGGGTCGCAAGTACTGGCCATCATACCTGTCCCCCTTACATCTAAAAACCTCACGCTACATTCACTTCCTATATATGCTAACCTTTATTCTCGCCTCTCTGCCCAAACTCACATTTCTCTCTCCAAAAGCATTCCATTTACATGACTCAATACCTGCTTGTTTCTTTGGTTACTCCTAGCAGGATCGAATTCCCAACACCCTCAATACTCACTATCAAAATTCATCGTACCTTATATACCAACCGGACTGTTCATTTCATCTTTTCTACATACGTATATATTGACTCACTATAAAACTCAATCTTCAAGATACGTATCTTTTTACAAGGCTCCGATATAATGTAAATCATCCATTTATTTGAGCCACACTCTTTATATAAATACTTAGATTTACACATATAATTCAACTTTCATAGAGAAATAATGAAATTTTCTTTCTCCTTACAGTTGATATATTATACTTTTTTGGCGTATTCACAATTCTCTTTAACACGCTACTTACATTATGTATTAGTGATGATGATATATATATATTATATATATTATTATATATTAATATATAATATATATATACTATATATTATATTAATATTTATATATATATATATTATTAATATAATATATAAATATAATATATTATATATATATATATATATATATTAATATTATAATATTAATAATACATATATAACAATATTATATATATATAATTAATATATAATTATAATATATTATTAATATATATATATATTAATAATTAATATAATATATATATAAACTACTACACTTTCACTTATTAACGTGCTTTATCTACCCTTTATTCATTAGGGTAATAACACGGAGGCTCAGACACAGGGACATATCGATTCTTATAATATGGAACCGTGACTATAATCCTCATAATAAAATCCTGTTTACTATTGTCACACCAATACTGATTAGTATCGCTCTATCAAAGTCGAGTTTTATAATTTATCTCGCACCCCAGTTGATTAAGATTTAAAAATCATCCATAACTGCTATACTCTCGATGTAAGTAAAATATATGAGCAACCACAACAACCACAGAACAATTACGACCACATACCTAAAACCCACAACCCAAAACTAAAATCCACAAACAAACACACTACTCATCTCACACATATGGTAAGCGACCAACTACCATCCCCAATACTCACTCCCACCCACAAAAACACCCGAGCACACAGACACCATCCTACACACACGCGCACCGCCATAAAATCTAAGCAGACGATTACAACTAAATCACACACACACCAATACATCACCAATACACCAAAACACACAACAAACTCCACAAAACCACATACAACACACCTGTACACCAATTCCGCAAGATCACGCAAATAAACCCACACCATACCCAACAAAACCAACACATAAAATCCAACATAAAAACACACTACTTACTCATACCAAACACCCCCACCAACACAAATCTCTCAATGAGACCTATACACCACTTATCAAAGCCCACGAAACCCCTCTAAATACACACAACCCATAAACCAGCAGCAAGATAGACCGCTCACAAGTGATTTTATGATGAAAAGATTATTATGGGAAATTCATTATAAGATGGAATAATAACTTATAGATAATTTAAAGGTTTAACAAGAGATAATATAGTAATTGTAAGAATATACGATAAAGAGAGCTTTAATATTAAACCAGCATGGCAGGACATCATTAATAAAACTTTTAAGTAGAGTAAATATCAGAAATTTATAGGAGACAAAGTTATTTACTCTATATAAGTAATATAATATAGAATATATGATCAAAGGGAAAAAGAGCGGAGGATAATGGAAGGTGTCAGGGCCACTAAGAACGACGAAACACTTTAGAAGTCCAAGTTTTGCTTCGGCAGGAGAGGAAAGAAGCCCACATTTTCAAACCCCACCTAAAGATTATGGAGGTTTGAAGAGATCATAGCGAAAGTTTATCAGGGCCAGAAACATTTGGACCAACGAATATTAAACAACCATACCATGATAAGCCTTTTTGGCACCGTGCGCAAAATACGACATGGTTTTACGAGGTGTAGGGCAGGGATGTTTATTCATGGCTGGTAGTCCATATATCTATTCTATATTTTGAAAATGTAATGTCAAAAAGCCAGTTTAGGTAGGAAAGTTTTACGCGGAGATGTGTACTTGCGCTCTTACAATTTATTTGGCAATTTTTCAACAAATCTTTAAAGAGACAATTGCATAAAGGGGTCTCCAGTGAAGAAAGTGAAGGATGCGTTACAAAGATTATGAACGAAGATTTTTGTACAGATATTAATATTTGTATTGTTATAGTTACTCTTAGCGTGCTATATAATTTTCAATGATAGACCGCATGTGATTTAATTATTTAATAAAGGTAGGATAAAATTTTGATATAGTTATGCCCCTAGCGTCATTTTGAAGAAAGAGCGATGGACAAAGTGATTCAAGGCATATGTTACTCGAATTCGACAATAGGATGGGCATCTCGGAATACTTAAAAAAAGTGTGGTATCTCATCAAAAAAAATAAATAAATTAATATATATATATATCTATCATAATGTTCATATATCTCTCTATAATAGGTATAAAAAGAAGGAATGCAATGGCGAAAAACCAAATGGTATAATGGACATCCTAAAGATTGTTAGAATAATATATTTCTACAAATCAGAAGAAAATTGCGCATGCAATGCGTGTGTACCACATAACTGTGTTTTAGGCGTCGACAAAAAATTATTATAATATAAGACTAGAGCTATATATATCTAATTATAATAAATAAAATATGAAAAAAATTAGATATATAGAGTAAAATTTGAGGAGATTGTGAAGTATTAAGTGAGCGAAGAGAATAAATAGTGTCCAATAATTAATGGAATCTAAGTTGGTATATATTATATTATAAGGGTGATAATGATAAGATTTATATTTAAAAGAGTGTTTATTATTGTAGAATATAGAATTATGAGAGACCTGTGAAGCATAAGATGAGAAATAATTTAAGTCATAAAAAGAGAATAGATTATAAGGAAGGTTCAATATTTGTTGTAAAGCCCTGATTTGGATTGCATTAGGGTTCATGTAAATTATTTAAATAAATTATATAACTTAAATAAAGAATGTATAATAAATGTAGATTGCATTTATAATTACATAAATCATTTTTCTCTAATGATCTTGCGGCTAGATAAAAGGTTTATATTAATATTAAAAAAAAATTTAAAATAAGTTAACAAAAAAAAGATAATCAAAAAATAGAAATTTTTTCCATCGATCTATCCTCTATACGCAGATTTTCCAACACGGGATTTCATGAAATGAGGCAAAAACTCACTTACATTAACAACTCCTAGAGACCCTGTTACACTTATAATCCCCTGCCACAACAATACATCCTATTTCAGAGAAACGGCTTCAAACACAAATTTCTTAACCAATACCCAACATTAATGGTCTTCGCACGCTCGCAGCATAGAATACTGAATTGAGGACAAAGGTGAATATGAACAAGCTCTGTTCATGACCCACTCACTACTCTCCGGAAAGATTAATCAAAAATTGAAGGTGGAAGCGTATGAAGAAGAGGATTTTCAATATATAGGAATACACAAAAAAAAATGAAGACATTATGATGGATCAGAATAAATATATAACAAAAGAATTTTAGTGAAGATTTACTTGGAAAAAAGAATTTGGATGAAGATTTAAGTAATTGAAGAACAAGACGTCATATCGTCTCTGTCTTAGGAAACCTCAATTGGTTTCTTGGCATACGCGGCACTGAGTTGAGGCTTCTCTGTGGCAATATAGGGAGAAATATGACACTGTCGCTAATGGTTCATAACCTGAAGGAAAATCAAAAAAGATCGCCGAAAAGACAAAAAGATAAAGACTGAGTTGGTAATTGAAGAAATTACTAAAGGAAAACCGTTCTTATACCATTCTATGGATATGCATCTTTTGGGAATATTGATGAAGGGAAGACTCAAATTGGTTACTGTGTCTTATTAAGAGACAGCAACGGAAGGAAAAACACGATTGTGTGGAAATCGAAGTTGGCGAAAAGAATAGTAGGGTCAACATTGGCAGGTGAGACAATGAGTATGAAGCAATAGAAAGGGCTGAATATATAAAATACCTTATGGGAAGAATTAAACGAGTTAACAAAGGAAGATTTTAAAATAGATACAATTGTTAAAACAGATTGCAAATCTCTTCGTGATAACGTACGGTCTGAATCAGGCTTAAAAATAGAATGTTAAGAATAGATGTGTTAAATATAAAATCTAAGTTGGAGGATGGAGTAATTAACAACATAGAATGGGTAAGCAATAGAGATCAAGTTGCTGACGAATTAACCAAAGAGAAGAATAATAACAAAATCTGAGGTTTATTAAAAAGTGTTCAGGACTAGGTCACTAGGAGAGATATAACTTCAATATCTAGATCCTGCGCGAATATAGGACATTTTGTGATAAAATATTAAAATGATCATAAGATTGAATTGGCTTTATTCTCTATTCTTCAATCTCGACCAATAGACAGATGTTGCTACTAATATTAATATTCTATATACGATAACAGATGTCTCGCCCAATCTCTCAGAGCTTAAGCTGAAAAGCTGTAGATCGCTGTTAGCCCCAGAGGGACCCTCTTTCTACATGCTATTTTAAATATATGTGAACGATTAATTCGTACTTGCTATGTGAATCACCACTAGATCCCATCCTCTTAAGTGTGCATCCTTTTTTATTCCAAGTAAACTTATGATAATCAGACGGTGTGAGACTATAGATCGTACTTAGTATGCTCGTATTTTTATCTCCAAACAGTGCCCTAGTTTCAAGATAATCAAACCAGAGAGAGCACATGCATAACTCTAAGATGTGAGACACTCAGAGAGATTAAAAAGACCTACAATCTCTATATTAATAAGGTGAAAAAGATAACTGGTTTATATAAATATCGTACGCAAGACAGTGTTAATTTGATCATGGGCTCCTCCGATTTTTATAAATAGTGTTCTGCTACTAGTTTCACCTTTGATATTAACTCTATTTCCGCCCCAGATCCAATTACTCAAAATAGCGCATCCCTACTCCCTCTCTTTAGTTATATTTACGGTTATTTTCGGTTGAACTAATTAACTCCCCCTTCCTCATAATCTAAAGACAAAAAATGCTCCCTCATAGAGATAATCTCATTCAGCGACTTACTATATCTAACTACATCCTCACTATTTGATTAGACGTTATTTTACCCACACATTAGCCAACATATCACTTCTCAACAATTTCACCGAAAATTCTAATTGCATCCCTCCGAATCCTTTCCCAATATACACATATCATTCACTCTCAAAGTTAAACTGCACAAATCCTAACTCACATTCTATAAGAATGTCTTACACTTTCACTAAAAGCTGTGTGTGAACTCGACATTTCCCCTCAGGCTAGTTGGTATTCGTGTTCCCAGTCATATTTTCAAATCCAATATCATTCTAGTGATTTTATCTACGAAAATTCTTCCAAAACACAGCCCTGGCTAGAATATATCACAAGTTTCAACATATAATATACTAATCACCCAATCCAACTATATATATGAATTGGAATTACCTATCATTCCTCCTCATTTTATCCACACATTTAGGAATGGTAGTGACTTAATATCTATATCCAGTAATACCCAGTTATACACCAACCCATACTAATTCACAAAATTCTCTCCATCTCACCCTCGATCAAAAGTACATTAAAATCCTACCTCTTCTTCACTGTGCACTAATATATCTTATTACACACTTTAATAATATTAATATCCCCCCTGCCCCCTCCTCATAAGGCCATGGACTTCACATATCCATTCCCCTCATTCCCACCTAACAAACACTTACCTTCAAAATATACGCTAAATAATAACTTTATATATATAAAATACACCCTACTTTACTCTAAAACTCTCACCCAATAGAGGATAAACGCTGTGTCTAGAAAGTAAAGCCAATATAGGTAACACATCGCTCTAGCGTGCAGATCGGGTCACTACACCTGAAGACTAATATGCCTAATATTAAAACAATAATTTTAAACTTAGAAACGTCAACTCTCCCCACTTCTGACTCAAGATGCTACTAAATATTTTCAGTAATATTAACAAATTATGAGCACTCCTTTCTATGGATGAATTTCTACTCCAGTCTCTCGATACGTCCTCCTACTGACTCCGGCTCGGTATTACCCTTTACTTTGGCCTGATCTTCGATGCCTGAAACCTCGCTCAGTTACTTCGGTGCTTTTGGCCTCTGAAAGCTATCCATGGAAGCAGTTGTCGCCCTCCAATTTAAGAGTGGTGGACCGAGTGGTGCATGAAGGCTTGGAATTGGAGTTGGTTCAAAATTTTCCAACTCCGACTCTTGTGACTGCTAATTGAACTTACGAAGAAATCTGTTATTTATTAAATTGTTTCAGATAGAATACACTTAAAACTTAGAGCATTGGAAATAATCTATGTATAACCATAGTAACCTTAATTAAATATTCCATTCTTGATTTACGTAATTAAATGATTTATCTGCTAAGAAAAGAAATATAACAATTAAATATGACAAATAATGATATTAATTATATATATATAATTATATATATTATATATAATATATAATATATATATTATATATTAATATATTATATATATTATAATATATATTATCATTAATATAGTATATATATTAATATATTAATATAATTAATATATATATATATTATATATTATATATAATATATAATTTATTAATATATATTATATATATTATATATATTATTATATATATTATAATAAAATATTAATAAAAATATCAATTTTTAACTTATTCATAAATCTATCCTCCATAAACAATATAACATGATTGTAAAAATATTGAGATACACGGTATCTGAGCACAAAAATAATAAATAAAAATCTCAGATGAAATATATCAATTTTAATATATATGTTTATTATATATAAACGAACCCTCTATGCATATTTCAAGTTTGAATCATTTCTCAGATAAAATATAAAATATTCCGGGTACTCCTAAGTAGATTCGAAAAATTAAAAACATGCGATCTTGTTTGTCGTTATCGACAAATCAGGCTATTTTAGTTTTAAGGAAACATTTATCCCTAAAACAATGTTATTTTTAAGAGGCAAGTATGGCTTACATTTGAGGGTATGATTGTAGTGATTATAGGGCGTAACGAAATGATCGGTGATGGCTTTCTCACACATTTGTCTCGTAATTTTAAATTTAATATGTGGATGGTGCCATTTTAGGCGGGTGAATGAAAGTATGTAGGCTACGAGTCTCCGAGGGCTCTCAAAAATTGAACCCTATCCGTTTTAGGTATAGATCAGATTGACATTTATCGTGATGAATTCTCACACCAGTAAAATTGTGATGAGATGTGTGAACGAGTGCTCTTAGGTGTTGAATGTTGTCGGCTGTGCAGCAAAGGGGTTTCGCATAGGGTTTCAACTGACAGAGTTATTATCGTTGGCTTTCTCGTGCTAAACACTGCGTAAATCTGAATTGAGATAAGCTATGAGGTGACTGCGGTGAAAGAGCGATTTGACAAACGAATGGTTTATTTTGGGGTGTTGATTGATCTCAGAATAACTGGTGATGATGGAGTCCCTCTCGAAAGTAGGAAACGAGCGATGAGATCTGCCTGATAACAGCTTATTTTTTAGTGGCGTGGGTCGAGTGACTGACATTTGAGGTGATGGGAGGATGAATCAGGGTCGGAATGTTGGCATGCTTGCGACAGGCTCAATATTGTGAATGACCCAAAGTGATCTTCTCTATGAGTTGCTAAAATTATCCTTAGGCTTACTGCTGTATAGTTGCAAAGAAGTGGGAGGGGATGTTCCATGGATAAGCAGTGAGGTGCTAGTAATGGTTACGGATTCGACGTTTTACAGACGAATTATTCATACAGCCAAAAATCCATATATAGAGACGCGTATATGAGTGCCACTGAACATACTTATTTTACTGGGTACCCTACTCTTCTTGAACAGCCAATATATTTACTTCCATAAAGAGATAACCTCTCGCACACTACACCATTGGTGTTTTCTTCTTGTTTCTCTTGGCTTTTATGCATTTGTCATTGCATTAGTGAGTTAAGAAGTCAGAGAACAGCACATGTGATAATTATGCAGGAGACATCTGTTTATGGTCTCGCACTTTATTGCTAGTTCGAGAATATACCCATAGGATTATTTAGCCTTAGATTATGGTTGAGAGAATTTAACACTGCCATAATCGAAAATGTGGTGGCTATAAACTTTCTCAGAATATAGTCTGCCTGTTTAAGAGAGAGATTCTATCCCCCATAGAGAATCGAGCCCACCATTACCAATTACAGAACAAGGCAATGTGCAATGTGCACAGCAGCATAATTGCATTGCAACATCCTTCTCCATGGATATCGTTTTCTCGTGTACTCACTCGTATACGGCGTTTGAGTGCTCGTGAGACGCAGTTTGACATAAAATACTGTCCGCGGACTTCTGCTTTCTATTAGTAAAAGATGCACTCAGTTTGACTTGCCCGGTCGTTACTCCTGAAATCAATAACCATATAGATCGATCTCTCTCGGGCTCACCAATTCTCATATGACACGCCCTTCGATTGTGTGCACTGGTTTTTAACGGCTTAGGACCTTAAATGGCAGGCACTTCCCTGGATAATCCACAGCCACTAACCTTTCTTTCTGGTTCTCCTTACAGCTGAAGCGTACGATGCCACATCACTTTTTCTTTTATTATCTGCTACTCTCAGCTGTGTTTCTTTTCCATTTCTTTTGATGTACTCCTAGCCTCATGTCTACCTGATGTGGGTTGCTGTGATACTGCTATGAAATGTTGAGTTAGCATGTTATAGTAAATTTTGAGACTGTTGGAGAATAAATAGATCACAGCAAGACGATTTATTAACATCGGTCTTTTCTGTAGTCGTTCGAGACCTAAGTATAAGGTCCACTAACTTCAGTTGATCCTTCGCCGAGCATTTACCGGGTTCGCTCATAACAGGGTTATACCTTTCCATCTCTTAGCTTCCAGTCTCAGTCTATATTTTAGATTCTAGACTATTCCCTAACAGTTCTATTTATTTCTTATAAGCTGTTTCTCCCTTATGACAGACAGGTATCTGGGTTCGTCATAAAATCTCTCAACACATTCACTTGCCTTGTAAAATTATTATTATTATCTCTATTTGATTCTACTGATGTTTTTAAGAAGATTTATATTTTATTGTTCAATTACGAAGGTTCGTAATTTCACGATTAAAAGGCTGTAATTCAGGTAACATTGTATGATCATATCTCAATCTCTCCCACTCGTATTTATTTCATTAATATCTCCTTAAAAATTTATCGCTAATATAATATAACTAATAATAATAAATATGGTAGATCAGAATCACCTAATATGTAGACTACAATTCTCTCTAAGACTGCGGTACAAAAAAAATTTAGTCTAGCCTCCTAACATACTTCAAAAAATAAAATAGCTCTGAGTACAGTTCATCTCGCTTAATTGGAAGTGGGTTTCATTATTGAGATCTATAAGAGAGCTGACGAGTTCCTGCGAGAAGAGAAGAATTTAACCACTGATGAGAGTGCGTAGAATTTCTGACGGAGATAGTAGAGATATAGAGATAGAGATATATAGATAGAGATGAAGAGATTATATATTTATAATATATATATAATAGATTGAGAGAAGAGGAGAGATATAATATTAGTAAGGGTAATAGGAAGAAGAATAGATGAATAGAGATTTAAGATATAGAGACAGATGGAAGATGAGATAGATATAATATTGTAGTTAATAGAGTATAGAGAGGTAATATGATAAGAAGAGAGAGCGAGAGAATAGATGGAGAAGAATATATAATAGAAGAGGTAAAGTATATATACTATATAGAGAAAATAAGATAGTAGATGAAGATAGTATAATATTATGAAATGTAGAATAGAGTATATATATATATAGATAAGTATATATATATATATAATAGCAAGTAGTATATACTAATTTCAGTTTTAATAAAGATAGAGAAATAAATATTAATCAAGCAAAAGAGTAAGAATATTTATAGAAAGAAGGAAACACTACTTGATGAAACGGGAGAAGATTTCTAGATAGCGTTGAGGAACAATTGAGCAACGAGAGATATAAAAAGAGAATCCAAGCCGGGGCAAATGGCTGAAGAATTAGAAATAGTGACTTTCTCACTGGACAAGAGGATATGATGGTGCAGGAAGCAAATGAAAGAAGAATGATAATTTAGGAAATGTTATGAGAGAGCTGGATCGAAAATATCAGCAGGCGGATGAGTATATGTTAATGTGCTTTCTATATCAATGGTATGTACAAACACATTTAGAAAAGATATGACACAGCGACGATAACAAACTAGTATGATTTTAGATTGTCAAGGATGGGACAACTATATGATAAATAGAGGGAATTAAGATAGAAAATTCCCAGGCAGCAAATGACAAAACTCACACGACAGTGAGGACAGAGACCGAGAGTAGGGAGGAGGAAGGGTGAGGATGGAGAAAGAGATGAACAGAAGATTTGAAATAAATGATATAATAAAGAAGGAGACGAGAGTTAGAAGAAGGAGAGCTAAGAGGAAGGTAAGATAGGGAGAGAGAGAGAATGTCAAGAGGATGATATGATGAAGAACTGTGCAGAGCAGAAGAGACTCGAATCGTGTGAAGATCTGCCAATCATGAAGGGCAAAGTGCCGTAGAAATTATTTTATGCCTTGAAGATGAGTATCAGTCCAGATAGGATCTGAGTAGCCGATTGAGATCTTACCAGCAGATACGACTGGGCAACACTCTGATTACAATGAGAAGCAAGAAAGAGCTTGTCTTAATCATATCACCTTTCGATCGAAAATAGATATGTGTGAGACTGATTAGAGAAAGAAGATTTTACGAAAGGAAGCGAATGTATGAGAGATTGCAAAAATATCATTCAACAAAATTCATTATACTTTTATTAGAAAGTACAAAGAGAACTTCTGTTCACTGATAGCTAATTAATAGAAAGAAATATGAGATCATGCCTCACAAGATGAGAATCAATTAAAATTGGAATAGCTACATTAGTACTCTCCTCTCTAAAAACAAATATTTTCCTATAAATTTTTAACCAATTTACAGGGTAAGTGTCTGTTGAGATCATCTCTAACTTCTAATATTCACTTCAAGTCATTCTAATTATTATTTCTTCCTCCGTGAGTTTAAAAATATTTTACGAAATTATTATAGCTAATTTGACTATAATTTCAAGTCTAGAATTACTTAAGCAGAACTCTATATGTAATCTTCTTCAAGAGAATTAATGTCATCAATTACTACTTACCAAAACATTATGTTGATTCCCATAAGAATACAATATTCTCTATTAACTGAGAGAGTCGAGACTCATATCAGCATGTATATGTTTTCTGATACATATGCTCTTTCATCATCTAGAAGTTCGCGAAGCTAGCAAGATCATTTGCTCGGTCTGATAGATAAGACTAGATTCTACTTAAAAAATAAAATTAATTATATAAATAAATTTAGCATAAAACAAGGTCTTTTGAATTGCATATGATTATTATAATCACTAATTTTCTTATTTATTATACTTTGAAAAATAATATATATATATTATATATAATATATTATATAAAATTATTAATAATATATATATAATAATATTAATTATATATAATATTATAATTAATATTAATATAATATATATATTATATTATTATATATTAATATATATAATATATATATATTAATTATATATTAATTTATATATATATATTTATTATATATTATTATGTGTAATGGGCCTAAAATATCGGATTCGTAAATCCAGTATTTTAGTTAATAAGCATAATTTATATTATATTATATATTAATATATATATTAATGGTCGAATCCGTAGAATTCGATAATCTGAATTATGCCTCATTACATATATATTATGTAAATATATTTATATATTATATATATATATATATATTATATATATTAATATATATATATATATATAATATATTATAATATAGTATATATATATATTATTATATATATATATATTTAATTATATATTTATAATATATATATATATAATAGTAAAATATATATACTTATATATATTATTTATATATATATAATTTTATATATATTAATAATATTAAGATATATATAAATATTATATATAATTTATAATATAATTATAATATATATAGTATATATTATTATTATATATAATATAATATATATTAATATAATTATATATATTAATTAAAATATATATATATATATAATAGTTAATAATATATTATAATATATATATATATATATAATTATATATAATATATATATTATAATACAATATATAATAAATATATATATATATATTAATTCATATATAATATTAATATATTCCATATATTAAATAATTAATATATATATATATATTATTTATATATATATAATATATAATAATATATTAATATTTAATTAAAATTAATATTTAAATATTATTTTAATAATTTTTAATAAAATATTTAAATAAATTTATTATTATATATATATAATATATAATATTATATATATAATATAAATATAATATTATATATTTAATAATATAATAATATTAACTAATACACATTATAGATATTAATTATTATATAATATATGATATAATAATATATTATTATTATATATATATAATATATAATATATATTATATATATTGAATTAATATAATACATATATATATAAATACGTATTTTAATATTATATATAATATTAATAATATAATATAATAAATTTATACTACTAATTTAATCTATATAATAATTATTATTATTATATAATATAAATATATATATATATATATATAGATGAATTATATATTGATATATATATATATATTATATGATATTAATATATAAATATATATATTATTAATATATATATATATATAAATAATTTTATATTAATAATATAAATATATATATTAATAAAGATAATTTATTTATATATAGTAAATTGATCACCCCCACTATTTCTACCTTAATATGATAGAATTTAACTCAGTTCCTATGAATAATTTATGTAGCCTAATACGAGAGATATGACAGCATGGCCAGACCTGTCAAATGAGTATTAAATTCAACCAGATAATTAATTGATGCTCAAATATTATTAATAATAGATATATAAAATTATAATTTATAATTTATCATTAAGTCCAAGCAGTTTATCTAGTACAGGTGAGATGTCCTATGTGTAGCTAGTTCAGTTATAATTGTCATCGGAGAGAGCTCTCTTTACTCTATCATATCTCTCTTATCCTCTCTCTCTACTTATTCTACTCTTTGTGAATTATTACGTCTTACTCATCTACTATCTCTTTTATTCTATACCTTCTCTCTCTCTATTATACTTTACTTACTATAGACTCTCTCATTATCTCTATATATAAGTATGATATACTGATGACTCTCAGATACTATACATTACTATGATTACCTAATACTATATCTAATATAATAATATTCTTGTCATATTATCTTACTAGCTATTTCTAAGATCTCATCTCATGCTTTAATTACTTATAGACTCTTTTCTATTTACATATCTCTATCTCTTATCTTACTCTCTCTCTACATACATCTATCTATATCTTCCTCTCATACTTTCATATCTTATCTTCATATATGATCTACTCTATATTATACTCTCTTCTCTCTCTCCTCTCCTCTCTCTCTCTCTCTCTCTCTCTCTTCTCTCTCTCTCTCTCTCTCTCTCTTCTTTACTAGTATATACTATCTCATATCTATCTTCTCTATTCATATCTTATTCTCATTATCCTCTCTCATATCTTTATCTCTACTCTCTCTCTCTTTTCTATCTCTCTCTTCTCTTACTTTCATTCTACTCTCTCTCTTCTGACTCTCATTATCTCACTCTCTCTCTCTTCTATCATGATCTCTCTTTACTCAATCTCTTTCTATCTTATCTTACATCTTACTTCTTATTATCTCTCTTCTTTATTTTCTATACTCTTCTACTGACCTTCATCTCTCCTCTCATTACTCTATAGACTTCATTCATCATCTCGTCAACTCTCTTCTGTCATCGTCTCTCTACTCTTCCTCTGCCTCCTCCGTCACGCATGACCCACTTTAGCAAACTCGATTTATTTTGAACAATTTCAATAAACGTTACTGATAACTACTTTTTCTCTTATTCTTCTTGTCTCTAAGGAATGTCCAATTTACAATTTAATCTCTATTTACTCATCTATAACATAATTCTACTAACTAGCATTCTCGTCATCATCACTGTACTAACTCCGATACATCTACTCAGGGTATAGAAAAAGCGCTTATTAAATAACTCTCGTGCTCTTTTCTAACATCCATTAACTCCTTACTACATCCTGCCCTCATCAGTACAATTCTCTATTATCGTTATTCTCTTTCTGCTCATTCTACGTGCGTGCGTCATACTAATATTCGCTTTTACTTAAATACCTTGCGTTCTCTCTCTCTCTCTCTTCATCTGAAACATAACTCTCTTTACTGTTTTAGGGTCAATAAATAAATATTTTTAAAACAAAAAATATTTATAAACAATAAAAATAATAAAAATATTTTATCAAAATATACTTATTAAAAACAATTATTTTTATAAAAAGAATACATTAAAGTTATAATATATTTCGCCTCATTAAAGCTATAGAAATAACGGTTATTCTGATATTACAATAAAATATTTTTTTTATAATAGGTAAGTAAACGAAGAATACTCGTCATTATATCTTATCTTTATCTATATTAAATATTATATATATATATATATGTATATATATATATATATGAGTTATATTATAATATATTTAATAATATATATATATTAATATTAATAATATATTATATATATTATATATTATAATATTATATAATATGATAATATATATATATATTATATATATTATAATATATATATTTATATATTATTATATATATATATATTATTATTATATAATAATGATAAATATATTATATATATATATATATATATAAATTGATATTTATAATATATTAATATATTAATTTTATTTGAATAATATAATATATAATATATAATATAATATTAATATATTTATATATAAGAGTGAGGAAGAGAGCAGTAGGAGAAATAGATGGAGAAAGAGATAATAGAATAGAGATGAAGAGTAGAGAGACGAGTAGTAAAAATAGTTACTTATAAATTCGGGCACTAACTTAAGCACCTTATCAGGTCATGATATATACACACTATTACTATTTCACTTCAAACCAAACGGGATAATAATTACTTCATTAATTTAAGAAGTGTCCTTCATAGTGGATACATATATATAGGTAAGTATGATTTATTAATTATATATATTATATTAATCAGCAGCTTAATCACATATATCAAACAGTTCACCTTATCAAACATCAAACACTATTAATGCATCATGATTAATCTAACTACTACTAACACTATGCCTAACAATTATTATAAGTAAATAAAAATTATAACTACACTTAAACGCTTACTTTAACATTATAATTAACTTTAATACTTCTACTATATTACAATAATCTGCCCCCACCCACTACACCCGAAAACATCATCATATCTTATATAATAAAACACAATTACATCATTAACATTTTAGAGTAGATAATCTTTTAATTATTCTACATACTACCTATAAGACCAATTTAACTTCAATTCAATATCCCAATCTATTGGCACCATTTAAGCTCTTACATTTATAGTTGAAACAAAAGTTTATGGATGCCTATAAATTACTTAAGGTATGCTTTCACATAAGTTCCACTCTAGGACC
Source organism: Trachelipus rathkii (assembly GCA_015478945.1). Lineage (NCBI taxonomy): Eukaryota > Metazoa > Arthropoda > Malacostraca > Isopoda > Trachelipodidae > Trachelipus > Trachelipus rathkii. The sequence continues at coordinate 12,620 of JABUQX010065613.1, read as the reverse complement.
ACCCTTCCTTTCAGTGAGAAAAATCATTTTATTATATCATAGATGATCTGTTACCCTACTTTATACTTAATAACAGTCTAAATAGATATTCCTTTATAACCCATAAATATAACCATTTTCGACAATACAACAAAAACATTATACTTACATAAATAGAATATGCCCTAGCTAATATAAGAGGGTTACAATATAGTTTAAATAATCTATTTTCAGTGGACTCATATAAAAATATATGTATTATTATATATAAATATATCGATTCTAAAAGGGCTAGTTAGGACACTCATAGTTAGAATTATGGGGTTAGTTATTGAATAAGTATCTACAGAGGTTTGCCGGGATTACTTTATACTCTATTTACAGATATTTGTGATATTTAATTAAATGTTATTATAGTAGTAGAACAACAAAAGTAATAATTATAAGTTTATATTGCATAAAATATTAGTTTAATAAGTTTTTTGAGAGAGCTATATGCTAGAGTGAATATTGATGAAGTGTGGTATGATTAATTTGATTAAATAGTTATGAGTCTACGAGTTTATTAAAATAGAATTATAATAAGATAGAAAAGTTAGACTATCCGATTTCTAAAATTCTTATGCTTATACCTTATCTTTTTGAAGGCTTAACTTGCTGAAACTTTCAAGGATGGTAAAGTTTATTTGTATTTCTGTGTCCAGGTTTGAGTATGGTCTGGGGTTGGATTGAAATTAATCGCTCATTATTACTTACCTAAAGTAGATTATGACAATAGATATAAGTAATCACAATATATTATTATATTATATATTCATTAATTATATATATATTAATAATATATATATTATATAATATATATAATTATATAATATATATATATTATTTATAATTATATTATATATATATATATATATATATTATATATGAAGTTGTGTGTATGTGTGTATAGTATTAATATGTGTATAGGGAATATATTTATTAATTCTTGAAGATATTGATTTTTATAAGGCTCGCGAGCAGGGGATGTCAGCTTGACATATAATATGGCATATAATTATAACCACAAATAATATGACTTTTAATAATAACAAAGAAAATAAGAAGAAAAACCTCCATACAAAGAGAAAAAGGCAAATATCTCTCTCTCTCTCTCTCTCTCTCTCTCTACCTCTCTATCTCTCCTCTATCTTTCATCCTTCATTCACTCTCTCTCTCTCTCTCTCTCTGCTCTACTGTTCTCTCTTCTCTCTCTCTCTCTCTCCTTAATTCACTCGCCTACTTCTGCTCTCTGTTTCTCACTATCTCTTTCTCAAGTTCTATCTGTTATTTATTTCTCCCCTCGTTTCTTCCTTTCTTCAGTTTCTGTTTTTCTCTTTCTCTCTCTTTTTCAATGACATTCTTACTCTTTCACCTAATCTCCTTCATTTTCCTTTTCTTCATTCTCTCTCTCTCACTGTTTTCTCTGCTCATATTTCTAATTCTTCCCTGCTGTCACCCTTTTCCTCACAGTGTCTCTCCTTTCTTCCTCTTTTCTATATTCTCCTTCAAAATTTTCCCTGACTAAAATAAACATGATAAAAAACATGAATGCTTCATTTTCTTTCATTTATTCATTATTCTTTGCTTGTACATCATGGTTATAGTTGTTGATATCAAGTATCACCCATATATTTGACGAGCTCATCTCTTCTCCCTCCTCTCCCTCCTACTCCCTCGTCTCTCCCTCTCTCACTCTCTCTCTTCTCCTCTCCTTCGCTTCCTATCTCTTCCATATCCACCTCGTCTCCTCAGTCCGGGTAAACAAGTATATATTTATAGCAAATTAGATTTATCCATGACTTATCACAAAATTTATAATGACTTTTACATTAACTAATTATTTTAGACATTATTTTTTACAAAGTGTTGTTGAAAATTTATATTTTGCTATTGTAATAGATATTTTTTTAAACATTAACTTTTTACCAAACTTATTTATTTATTTAATAGTTAGCAAAGTTATAATGAACATAATATATATATAAATTATTATCTTAATAAATAAATCTGCCTTAAAATATGTTGTATAAAAAGGGCCCTGACTTTCGCTCATTTCATTTTATTATTTCCCTATTATTATCTATATTTACTTAATATTTATTCAAATAGTATATACAATATATATTATCAAAAAAACAAAAGGTAACAACAAAAATAATTATAATTAATAAACTAATTATGTACATTAATTTAGCGAATTTTCTTACTAAAACATAAAAATTAAAAATATTTTCTTGGATTTTTTCCTCACAATTCAATAATAAAATTATTTATATTTAATTCTTAAACTATACAATAGAAAATATAAATAAGTACATTAATTCTTTTAAAAATAAAAATAAAGTATATATAACTGTTTAAAAACTTTTATTTCTTACTTTCATAAATAAATCATCCATGAATATTTTTTTGGTATGAACAATAAATTTACTCTTAAACTTTTACTTTAGCCTCTTTAATCTCAGCTGCTAATTTCCTTATTTATATTTTGCCTATACTCATTTATTTCCTAAAGAAATAGTATATAACATGCTTTCAATATTGAGCCCTAATGTTATTTATTCTTTATTTAATATATAATTACATGCTTTATACTCTCGAAGAAGAATTGCTATATATTATTATATATAGGCAGTATTATGACTTATTCATCCCCTAAAGTGTATAAAAACCTAAATAATTATCATATACCTTCTTTTTTAGATATTATTATATATATATTTTCATATTCTTCTAGCATAATTCAAATAAATGCTAGCATAACAAAGTTGTAACATCCACCGGCAACCATTTTCTTGTTAAAGATACTTAATACCTCTATAGTTTATATTAGTTATGACCGCCACTACGAAGTAAAGCAGAAAATTAACAATACTTATAAACTTAAACTTAACGTCACGTTTAGGCATTTCTTCCGAGATGGACATTATCAGACACTATCAAGACATTCAGGTTATCAGTTCGGTTTAACTTACAAAAGTATCTTATATTGTAATAATTTTAAATAGAAACAACTGTTATTAACTCATACATTAATAATAATAAATTTTACAATGAAAATGATTTCTAGATAACTCATTAAGATATCAAATACATATCTTAAATAACATTTCATACAGATCAAATTGGATAAAAAAATTTCTATCATGAACAGCTCAGCTGCATTAAGACATCATTAAGATGTTAATATTATCTTTATGTTTATAAAAAAAAGATTTTAAATAGTTTTCATTATCGATCGTCTCTATCTTGAAATAGACATCAGGGTATCATCTAGCCGATTTGCACTCGATCCGGTGTTCCTTTCTCGGTTACAATCCATAAATCTTCTCAGCAAGGTATGCGAGTTGACACATATCAAATTTTTTTAGAGAAAAGATATCCATAAAATTATTATATAGATTCACATCAATTTCAGTATATCCTTCTCTCCTAAGAAATTATGGTTAAAACTCTCGCCGCTAACTCTAACTCTTCCAGAAGAATAGAGGATAGAAAGGGAACACAGATCTATGTTGTCGTACTAATCAGAGTATATCAAGATTGTCCTGGGTTAGTGACTACGTACTACAATATTAAGCAAGTCAGATTAAATCTCTCTTTAATCTAAAATTATAAATTACAATTTATATGTGAGAATGCTCAAGACACTTATCGTAGATATGCTTATAGCCAATTATTATAATACTATACATACAATATTCTATCTCTCAATATTTAAATTAAATGAATTATTCATAACAGAGTTCGCAAATGCACCTCTTACGCAACGTATTGTTAAAAAAACATTTTACTTATGAATATAAAGGTTCCTGAATTGTTCAAGCAGAAAACTGGAATCCATAAGTGTGGTGGGCGCATATCAATTTCTCGGTATAGGAAATCTTTAGTTTCTTTAATATTAATGTTTATATTATTTTTATCATTATTTCTACTGATAGACGTTTAACCGAATTACTGAACTTACATTTAATATTTAATACACATATTGTCTTCTCTCTTGGCTTTCTGGATAGAAATTTAATTTTATTATTCATTTATAAAGTATTATTAACTAGTTAGATGAAGTAATCATCTTATGTCAATTTATAGAAAGTAGCTCAGTTCTAATCTTCACGTTGAAACTTTAATCTCAATTAATAGAAAAAATACCTTTTCACAACTTGAACAAGCTACTGCTGAGAAAATATAATTATACCCAACTTTGTCAATGTAAATAAAGGTTGATCACTTTATAAGTTATGAATTTCAACCATTTCCATAAACACTTTTTGAATTTTTCTAAATTTACGCCCAACCTTTTACATTATATATATTATCAACATACTTATTTCGAAGTCTCTATCAAATCCTAACATGTTAATATATCCATATTTGATGTTCTATAATATTTATATGTCAGAGATTTAAATATTATTTACTCGGAAATACTCTTTAAGGTTAAGAAAGTAAGTTGATGCGTGGATCAGTTTAATGAGGGTTTAATGCTGATTAATTATATAATGATATTATTATTAGATATATTTTATTATTCATAATTATTTATTTATTTACTACCTCAGTATCATATATTATTATTTTTATTTTGATTTATATTATATTATGTAATGTGAGATCTTATTAAAATTATCCAAATACTTAATACTATATTGTTAATTAGTAAAGTTTATTATCATTATCATTATCATATCATTATCATTATCATTTCATATATTATCATTATCATTATTATCATTTGACTTCCATTATCAGTCTTCGTTATTGTGTCTGGTTTTGCTTTTGAGTTATTTCGTCATGATGTTTACATTTCATATGGTACGTGTTAAGATCAATTGTTATGTTCCATATCTATGATTTGATTTTTTTATGGCAATCTATTACTAGATCATTTCTAATGGATAATTCATGTGCTAGGTGGCTTGGTTGCTTTGCTTAGACTAAAGATATCTCCACACAATTATTATTATTATTCATGCATCATTTATTTTATATTTCTAACTATCTTGATTAACACAGCCCAAATTTAGTGTTATTATATATACTTCAAACTTATGAGTGTTCATTTCACTTATATATTTTCATGAGCAAGGATATTACATTGAATTCTCATGATACAAGAATTATTTATTACATTTTTGACAACTGTATTTAGAAATTTTAATATTGATTAATTGATACTTCAGTACATTATGCTATTATATACTATTTAAATATTGATATTATTACCATATTTATCATATTAGTATATCGTGCGAGATTTTCTGTGTGATTTATTTAGCATATTAGTGATGCATAATTTGAGTGTTTGATTTTCTATTAGTTATGTACTACATTATTATTATGTCCAAATGTGAACTTTTTAATTATTATAGTATATGAAATAAAATTTGTAATAATTGGAAAATATTATTGTTAATGTAACTATTAAATTCTTTTTATCATTTTTGCAGATTAAGTTACTTAATTGCACTCATACGTATTCTGTTATAATGTATTCTATTTGAATTTCGCTTATCTCAGAGCATCTATATATTTGTACATTCTATTCTGTTGATTAATATTATTATTGCTATTGATTGGTTAGTTAATATATAGTCTCTGATTACAATGTAAATATAATTAAATAATAAGTATGTACTATATTTATATAATATTAGTATTTTAATAAATTACTGTACAGTATTCTATTATAGATTAATTATTTTAATAATTATTTTAGGTATATGTTAATTATTTTATTATTATTTTCCATGTTATTAATTTCGTCCTCTATGTTAAAAATCCTCGCAATTTTTTTTCTCTTTATATAAGAAAGTCAAATATTTTTATTACTTTTATATCTCTCTTGATATTTAGATCTTTATTATTCCCTATAGTATTCTTACTCTCTGATTTTTACCTCTATATTGGACTTATCTATTATTAATTATACACTATATTGTATATATAAATTTAGGGTATATTGAGTATTTTATTATTATTATATCCGGATAATTATATTATATGATATTATATATTACCTGATGTTTAGATCATCTTCGATGATAATCTTCGTTAAATTTATACCCGTCTGTGGTGAGATGATTGAAAACACTCGCAGATAAATTACTCAGTTTTCACGATTTTATTGATATTACAAGAAATAAGATATAGTACTAAGCCGCGAAGGAGGATAAACCAGAGTAATATATCACTAAACGGATTATAGATTACTAAGTACCATCAATTAGAGTTATTTAGGACTCATAATAAAAAAATTAAGGCAGGCGTGGACCCCTCAATACAAAAATGCGTAGTATGTTATAATTTATTTGTCTCAAATCAGGTCAAAGGTAGGGTGGAAAATAAACCTCAGCTGGATTCAGTGTTAGATTTATCTTTCTATATATATAATCAATTATAGTAAAATAATTCACAAATTATAGTTTAAAATAAATATATAAATATTAAATTAAATAATTATAGTCATGTATATATAAAATATATTCTCGGATGAACTGAAAATTCATACACTTTGAAAATATATTTATGCGAGTTTTTATTTAATTACTTGTGTTTATTAATATGAATAAAGTATTATTATAATGGAATGACAGATATTATTTATTAATACTATTAATATTTTTTCAAGTGATATATTCATGATTATAGAGTGTACTGTTATAATAGCTTTATAAAGACTGAGAGGCTAAAATTATTCTATAAAAATTTTGTTTCCTTAAAATACACGGCATATAGTTGTAGTTAAATCGCTGGGTACCTATACTTGGACTACTACGATTTACATATATACACCTATACTATATACCTCTCCCATTAACTAAATTGGTGATAGCGTAGTGAAATATGGTAGCCACCATATTGTTATTCTTAAATTTTATTATTGATTAGCCTCATATATATTGATTAACAGAAACTGCAAGCCTCTGATATATGCTATTAATAAAACAAAATTAATCAAGAAAATAATATTAACTAATTTAATTATTATTTTAAGTACTAAAAATATTAAGTAAAAATTTGAATAAATTTATTGTAATTATATTTTATAATGAATTCATTTTTAAAATAGTGATCAATAATAATTTTGATTCCCTAACGTAATTGAGGATATATGTGAATCAATATGTGAACCAACACATTTTTTATTCTTTATTTTAATTATATATCAATTATATATATATATTAATCAATACTAATTTTATTTTAATATAATATATAATATTTCAAAAATATATTAATAGTAAAAAATATATAAAATATAAAAATTTGAATTTATTTATATTAATAAAAGTAGTGAAATTTTTAAATAAGATGGCCCAATATATCACCCCCACAATGGATGGTATTTCACGTGAATTTCACCCTATTCAAATAAACTGTATAGTTACTAATGATGAGCATTTATTTATTTAACTTTAAATTATTAAAACTATCAGACTTAAATAAGTAATATACTATTTTAAATTTTATTTATCTTTTATGATATAGTGCTTTAATGAGTACCTATATTACGTATAGTAGTCTCCTTGATATTCCATAAATTAAAAAATCCAAAAAACTCTTTATGAGCCCAAGGAAACTAATCAGTAGTTAATTCATTAAATTGATGATAAGCCATAAATCGTATCTCACCCCCCTAGTACGCTATATACCCTAGGGTTATAATATAAGTTTATATACGTATATTATATAATTATATATATAATAATAATATTATAATTATAATATTATATATTATATATATATTAATATATATTATATATATATATATATATATATATTATAATTATATATAAATTTAAAACGTAAGTAGAAATGCAAATGAATCCTTAAGAACATTTCATATACCTCACCTGCTAACCTTGGTTCAATCTTATATAAAATCTGGTTTCATTATGTCAAATCTAAACACTACACACACACACACACAACACATAATATATATATATTAATTTATATATCTAATTAATATATATATTATATATATAATAGGCCATAGTCTCCAGATAATTATAGGTGCCCCTCTAATATGTATCTAATAAAAAATAAAATACACTTATATATTCTATTACATTAAATCAACTTTATATTATATATATATATAGATATAATATATATATATTTATTGATAAATTTTAAGTACGTATCTATCAGAATTAAAAGATTCAATCAAACTAACAACAAAAAAGTAATGTTGATTATATAATTAATTTTTAATTAAAATACTTCCTTCAAAAAATGAATATTTATTATAAATCGGTACGTCTTCACAAACTTATAATTTAAACATGATTAATTACACCATAAAATAATATAAATTGATATTCTTTATTTTACTATTTTATATCTTTTCAATACGATTATTTATGAGTAATAAGCGTAAATTAGTTATGGCATAAAATAATTAAAAAATTATAAAAATATTAAATAAATTAAAAGTTAATAATTTAAAAATTGAAGAATATAAATTGTTTCATTTATTTGTTTAGATCTGCAATCAAACAAAATAAAAATCAAATTTAGACTATGCTATCTAGAACATATTCATATTCTATAGTTTAAGGGTGTAATTGATTTATGTAGTCGTATGTGTGTGCGTCATGTAATGTTCGCCTTATAAATTTGAAAAGAAAATATTGGGGACTCATGACTTTGGAACGCGAATATTATATATGAAATGAATAATTTATGGTATTTATAAGATAAGGGAACGGATATATATATATAGAGATTCATATTGCGTACATGAACCTATATATTTAAATTAAATTATATAAGATTATTATATTGTTATACTCACTTATTATTGTTATGCTGTTTTATTAATTTTTCATCCGATGTTTGTGGAATGAGAGGCCGGAATTACAATAAACATGATGGGGATAGTTGTTATATATCGCAGCTATTAATCATATAGTTTATTTTATATTTATACATACATGGGATCAAATATAATTCTTGAAGAGTAGCTATTTATATTTATACTGATATACTATATTATATACCATCAACTAAATTAAAAACACTAACTCTATTATATTATTAATATATATTATATTAATAATATATATATATAATATTAATATTATATAATATTATATAATATAATATATATATTATAATATATATAGAATATTATATTATATATATATATATATATATAAATAATAATTATTATATATTTATATAATACTATAATCATAAAATTAATAATATAATAATAAATATTTAATATTTATTATAATAATATATTATATATAAAATATATAAGGAGTGTGGACGTTTCACGACAATTTATAAAGTCATACAGCAATTCTTGCAATTGCGTTATATTAATATATGAATCCTCCAATAATATATATGTTATAGAGATAATTAGGTTACAATTGCGATTAATATTGAAAAATGTATTGTGTGAAATTATTAGCAGTGGTTAGTCAGATATTACCTATCATATCATTCCGCAGTTATAGTAAGGACTTGATCCATGATAATAATAATAATGGTACATATTTTAGATAGTTATATTCTGAACATTTCCAAAATTTGTAAATTAGGTCAGGCATATATGGTGTTACACATTTGTGTCAGCGAGTTCTCTATAGTTGGTGACGTTAGTATTGGGAATAGGTACTAAAACCACGTAGTAATTGTTTTTTTTTTATATGTTTTTTGGGTGGTTGGTTTTCTATCTCTCAAAAAAGTTGAATGTTATGTGATACTCCTTAAACGTATCTATATAATTAAATACTGATATTACTAATATTGATTGATATGATATGTCCTTGATCAATACACCAATCGATTAATTAAAAAGATTAATCTTGAGTTTACATATTATAATTATCGGACCGTTAATTCTTCCATAAATATCGATAATATTTAGTTCAAGATTGTCTTATAAAGTTTATAATCTAGATAGTTACACTCAATTTTATTTTATTTCGTTTAAGCACCATCTTTTTACTTAATATAGCAGTATAATACTTATTATATTATATTTATTATTCAAACATTGCATTTTATCCAATGTTTTGTGCCCTAAATATATTGCTACTGTTATTTATTTATTTATATTAATCACTGAAATGCGAGTTAACTTATATTGAGAATAGATATAATTCGTGAGTTTTTATTTTTATAAAAAAAATTCATGATTAAATTAAATTAGTAATATTTACTATATTATGATATATATACTGGTATTAATATATTACATTAATGTACTATTAAACACTAATTAAGAAAATATGAGCATATGTATAAGTAATTACTATTTATAAGATAATTACAATAATAAACTTAATATTGTAGATAAAATATATAGTTCGGATATATAGGTTAGTAATAATATTGCATAATACATGTGTCTTGGTAGCTAACTTCCATTATAATATTCATATTTATTTACCTAATGGATAAAAAATTAAGTAATATTTTTAATAATGTAACAATATATTTTTATTATTAATATATTCATATATTATTTATTAATATACCTAATTAAATATATTAATTAGATGTTAACCTTATTGAATTTATGAATGAACGTGTCACCACCAGAATTTCTAGTTATAAATTATATATTGTTATCCAAGTCTAAAAACAATTAAAATGACTTCAGAATCAAATAATATAATGTATAATAACATTTTGAGTACCCAACTTAATTCGAAATTATTTTATAACATAATATAGATATATTTTATTATTATTTATATAATATTTTATATATATTAATATATATAATTATTATATCATAACATATATAATATTACATATATTAAAATATTATATGATATAATATATAATAGATATATATATTAATATAAAATATATATAAAATTAAATATATATATATATAATTATATATATTATAGTAATTATATTATAATTTTTCAAATTTAATTTGGAATATTTCCCCAAACGTGGAAGAACCTACTAGGGAAGTATTATACGGTTATCCGGCCGGATAACCATGATATCCGGCCGGATACCGGATATTATATATATATATTATATATATTATAATATATATATAATTAATTTAATATATATTATAATTATATATTATATATATTAATAAATAAAAATAAATATATAAAATGTGATGTCTTATTTTCCCTATATTCCCTCATATTTTTAATTGAATATCAATTGTTAGTGTATGTACCAGATATAGCTATATGTACTTTTCCCATTTATCTATTAAAGTGAGGTACTACCAGTGAAGAATAGGTCTACTTAATCCCATTGCCTGAAATATATTTTAACAATGCGATTATTGACATTAAACTGAAGATACAGATTGTATAAAGATACGGTATATATATAATGATGCTACATTTATAAACGAGCTAATAGCGGGCTGCTTGTTATCACATCTCCATGGTGTGATGAGAGGTTTGGATTAATATTGTAACTCAGATGTACCTAATTAGTTACAAGAGTAACATGTTTTGTAAAAAACATCTTCTCCATCCTGAAAATGATTTCTTAAATAAGCATTCGATGTGAGTGATTAAAACTAAAACCATCAAACAAAGTTGAGCTTATAAGAACAGTAAAGTCAGTCCTGCCACATAATTTCAAACTATAGAGGTCTAAAAACCTTTTACATAAAGAGGATTATGTAGTGTTAATTTCATTATTAACCCTCAACACTAAAACTCGCGTATATCAGACTAATTATAACGATAGACTTTATATATAACTTTTATCGAAGAACATCCTACAATGCCTATAATAATTTAGCGAATACCCTGTTATTGCTAATGATATCTCACTCAAAATTCCCTTTGGACTGAACGTTCAACGGGCCTTTGAAGAGTTTCAAACAGAAACTATTAACTTACTCCACCTACTGTTTTCATATCCCTATATGTATCGGATAACAGCTAGCTCTATCTTTTACTTGCTTATACATATGCTATTACTGGATTTTGATGTCATTGAGCGTCCTTAGTCAGTATCTACATACGTAAGAATCTAGAAAAAACCCATCGCCATATTCCACTGTTTTTTCTAAAAGCTCAATAAACGCAACTAGTGGTTATTAGGATGTGTATAGCGCACTGAAAGACAACTCGCCAGCTATTCGATGGGCCGCAATAGTGTCTCAATCATAAAAACCTCCTTCGTACCAGTATAACAAGCTAGTCAGTCTTTACAGATCAAAATCGATTGCATGATTCGTTACAAAAAAATGTCCCGCATTTGTTAAAATCATATTCGCTAGAAAATTATTCTAGCGAGCAAGAACGCCTAGATGAATTAACCGATATCCGATATGAATATAACTCCTTACACCCGGTAAGAAACTTATTGTGCCGTAGGTCAATAATAAAGTCAACCCTTCCGCTTTTTTCAATTAGGCCAGCAGAACTACCAAACGAGCAAATTCATTTCCCAGACCTCCTGAAGGTTCCCGAATGACAATGTCAGGTCGAGAGATTCCTTTTTAGGTTGTTCTTCACAGCCTACTATACGGTGTATATTTCAACGAGCATCATCCTTCAGTTAAGTGCAATTTGATGATTGCTTGAGCTCCTAGTAGGCTAAGATAAATAATATGAGCACAATCTACTCTCTCATAT
>JABUQX010065612.1:0-19395 GCA_015478945.1 Trachelipus rathkii | reverse complement strand
TTTCACAAGTAAATAATAAAAAGCTTTAAAGGCTTACTAAGCACCTAGCCATTCATCTTGAACTATGGATATTAACCACAAACGAGAAACCATTAGCAGCATCTTTTAAACAGGAATAAACGGTCTTTACGTATAACAGCTGTTTCACACTTAACAAAGCTAAAGTAAGACTAACATAACACTCTCCAAAAACCCATAACTTATTCACACGTTGTTCTTCAAGCGCATGTCTCTAACATAACAATGTTAATGTTACATTAACATGGTGTCATAGTAATATGTAACAAAAAATTTACCATAAACTTGTGTAATTATTAATTATCATACAAACCAATGAGTATACTCTAACTCCCTCCCCCCCCCGTTTACCCGTAACAACGGGTTTTTCAATAATAATAAAAAGCTACATTATTAAGCTAGCATCAATGAAAAATAAGAATTGATCTTATATGTTTACAAGGCAAACGAGACACAATTCCCTGTAAAGCAAGAATTAAATGCTAACAATTAACCACAAAAGATCCACAACTTTAACACCGTAAAGTCAGTAATAACGAGTTTAGCATTGCAAAATACCCGTTAACCTATTTTTGCTTTACTTTATCAAACCATATCCTTCTCATTTCTCCAACCATATAACGATTTTACATTACAACTAACATGCGGTAACCTTTTACACTTAAATAATTTTTATCACAACATTGACTCGATTGTTTCCTGACAAACTGCGTGCCGTGTGTTAATTTTTATCATTTACAGAAAGCCAGCGAAACGTTTTATGCTCTAACTTAACAAAGTTTAACCACATCAATAAAAAAACTAACATTTACGCCCGTCCCCCACGTCGTTAACAATCTAACTTTAAGAAAAAACAAAATTTATAGTTACAAAGACAAACCTAGTGACTCATCACACTTAAACACGAAAAAATAAAACTGTCTAACCATTAAAAAGTTCCACACTTAACACCAGTAAAGCAGCAAATAAATAGAAAATAAAAAAAAAAAAAAAAAAAAAAAAAAACGAAAACTAACATTGGTATGCAAAACCTCGCGAGATAAAATCCTTAATCTTACTTTTCAAGCATTAAACTCCTAACATATTAACGTTAATCTTTACCACTTTGACTTAATCTGTTATTCTTACACTGACACAGTAACCTTTAACTAAAATTTTCTCACAACATTGATTCAATATATGATCAACGAATATACTTGTCTAACATTTTAATAAGTTAAGTTTTCCCACATCAAATAACTAACATCATACATATAGCATTTAACGATGTGTGAACTAAGAAAAATAAAAATAATTTAATTTTGTATATAAGACAAACCAACACCACTTACAATACCAATAAAAAGTTAACATTAACAAAGTTCTCAACCTATCACTTAGTTCTTTGTATACTAATCAGCGAATATATACTAACATAACAATGTCTTCACATTAATAAAGCTAACATAGCATCACATTGAACTAGGAAATTAATTGTTACAACGACCAAAAAGCTAACACATCTTACGCCGTTAAAAACTGTTAACATTAACAAAGTTCCCACACTTGAATACCAGTAAAGAACTAACTCGTACCATACAAAAACCGATAACCTAGTTCATACGTTTTTCAAGCAGATCTTTGCTAACATATTAAACGTTAATCTTACATTGACACCAGTAACATTTAGCCAAAAAAATGTATCATAACCTTGACCCCCGCGATGTTATCATTACAAGGCACCAACGAAATATGCAAAACCTACCCAAAGTTTTTACATTTCAAGTAATTATTTTTAACAAAAATTTATCCATAACCTTACCCAATAATTTAAACATTTATCTCAATTCTTTTTTTAGACTCCGTCCCCCTTTCAGGAGGAAAATATCAAGTCTAAAACATGAAAATGATTTTATGCATTAGCCATTTGCATAAAGTGATGCCAAAATACTTATGATATTGACCCGCTGGTAGGAATTATGAGCAATGTTATTAAGCAGTCGCCATTCGGTTACAATTAAATTAAATGACACACGTTGGGAATAACCGAAAACTCCTCGTATGATATCAACAACAAGCGTAGAGATGGAAGGGAGATGTCATCGTATCATCACTACGAAAAACCTATCCTACTGAAGAAAATAGTTTGTATAAACAATCCTTTAAATGTAATGAGACTCTTTTCTTAAACCCATCAAAAGAAAGTAAAAAGAATACGACGTACGAACGAACGCCATATCAGTTTCAAAAGGGTATATATTCTCGTTTGACAACAACAAACAACAACAACATTAACATAGCACAAAATGAGTTCTTTATATACTAACCAAACGAATATATGCTAACATAACAAGGTTTTCACATTAATAAAGGTAACATATAGCATCATTATGGACTAAGAAAATAATGTACAACGACGAATCAATCACAACTTAAGCACGAATAAACTACTAACAATTACAAAGTTCCATACTTAACAGCAGTAAAGTACCTAACACAGCGTACAAAACGTAACCCACTTATTCACACTTTTCAAGTCATATCTCTAACATATCCAATTGTTAATTTTACATAACAACTGATTACGTAGCATTAGAGTATCATTTCGGAATAAACATAGCGCAAAATGAGTTCTTTATATTACAACCAACGAAATATATGCTAACATAACAAGCGTTCATCTTATTAATTATAGCTAAACATAGCAGTTCAATGAAACTGAAGAAAAATAATGATACAACGACAAACTAACCAACTTAAGCATGAATAAAGTGTTAACATACAAAGTTTCCCACTTAACACCTGTAAAGTAACTACATCATTGCATTACAAAAAACGTAACCTGTATTCACACTTTTTCCAAGTCATATCTCTACATATTAACGTTAATTTTTTACCATTGACATAGTAAATTTAACAAGGATTTATCATATTCTTGTCTAATTATCATAAGACCAACGAATAACTGTAATTGCAAACATAACAAAATGTTATCCAAACATAACACCAAAATAAGTTCTTTATAATACTGACCTACGAATATATTGCTTAACCAACACAAAGCTTTAGCATCAATAAAGCTAACATATCTAACCTGATGTAACAATATAATGTACCAAAGCAACTTAACATTACCTCGCATATGAATAATCAGCTAACATCCTGAAATTCCCTACTTATCAAAGTAAAGTAGCTAACAGGTTCATACAATATTCGATATGTTCCCACTTTTCTCCCATATCAGCAACCAGGTAAAGCCGCATCATCTAACAAAACCACTTAACAAAGTTAAACCAAGCTATCAAAGATACCAACATCTGGAACTACGAATTAACACTATCTTCATCAAAGTTCACTCGTTTTGAGTATAACATCAATGACCTATGAATAAACATAGACGTTAGCAAATTTCTAGGGGCAAACCTAACATTACACAACAAACTTAACCTAGCTCACGTTTCTAACACATCATCGTCAGTTAAACACAGTAATATCTTACAAAAACTTTCATCATTTCTCTAACAAATCAGCTTGTTTTTTCCACATTGTCATAGTAATATTTAAGCGGGCTTTACCCCTCCTATGAATAAACAGTTTTCATAAATCAAGAGTATCTAAAGCAAACACAGCTACCTTTCCGAGAGAAAACCCATGGGGGATGCCCCCCATAATAACACCTAACGCTTTCAGGAGGTAACATGAAATATTTTTATCCTTACCCTATTTAGACCCCGCCCCCCTTTCAGAAAATATCATTCAAAAAACTGGTAATTTGCAACATCGCCAATCATAGAGGGACGATTTGGCAATACTGTTAACACTACTTGGAGATCACCCCAGAGAGATGCCCGAAAGAACCATCTCGGGGTACCCTGAAGGGGGAGTAAGCCCCTAATGTAACAGGTAAAGACGTATTATCTTAACAAAAAATCCCTTAACAAGTTGACCAATCTATCAAAACGATACCAGCATCTCGAAACTTATGAATGGACACTATCTTCATCAAAGTGTCACACGTCTCTAGTATAACATCATTGAACTATGAATAAACGTAGACATTAGCAAAATTCTCGGGCAAACCTGCATTACTCAACAAAAACTTAACCTAGACTCAGTTTCTAACACATTCATCGTCAGGAAACACAGTAATATCTTACAAAACTCATCATTTCTCTACCAAATCAGTGTAATTTCACATTGTCATAGTATATTTAACATAACGTACCTAACTTACGAATAAACAGGTTTTATTAACCAAGAGTATCTAAAGACAACACACCACCTCCCGAGAGAAAACCCAGGGGGATGCGCCCCCTGAAAGGGTGTGAATCTTGAGAGGGGGGATCACCCCTAAGGGGTGTAAGCGGGCATTACCCCTCCGAAGCATATGTTAGCATATATTCGCTGATTAGTATATAAAGAACTCAGGGGAACTTTTGTTAATTGTTAACAGTGTATTCGATGTAAGTTGTGTTAGTTTGGTCTTTGCTACATTATTTTCTTAGTTATGGTAATGCTATGGTTAGTTGTATTGATGTGGAAACTTTTTATGTTAGAGTATATCGTTGATCAGTATAATTAATCAATGTTGTGAGAATATTTTTAGTTAATGTTTTTAATACTGTTACAGTGTAAGATTAACGTTAATATGTTAGAGTTATGCTTGAAAAAGTAAGATTAGGTTACGTTTTGCATCCAATGTTAGTTGCTTTACTGGTGTTAAGTGTGGAACTTTGTTAATGTTAACAGTTTATTCGTGTTAAGGTGTGGATAGTGTGTGTTCAAACATCGGCATGGAATACTGAAGATAGAAAAGACACTGGGTATAAAAACGAATCCAATGATTAGATTTAATAGTAACTAATTGAAAAAAAAAATTACAGATATCGGTTGAAAATTTGCAAGGTGTGAACTTACGTTTTGTTCTTTGGTTGTGTTACATTTATTTTGTTTTGCTGTAGTTAATGCCTTTTCACAGAGCCACAGTAATGATTAGTGTTCTTTATTGATTTCTGAGATGTTAGGAATAATGGAAAAAACTTTGTGGTACAGTTAGCAATGAAACTTTTCAGCGGAAGCAATGCTCCCTGTAAGGGAATGTTTACGATAGGATGATATAAAGAAATATAACACCCAAACGAGATATAGAAAACAAACTGATGTGAATAAATTTTTAGTTTAATTAAATATTACCAGATTAGTGAGAGAAATTAACATCGTATTATAGTTGGAATAAGTGATTGTTGATAAAGTGAAGAATAGAGCAGTTACGTTGTATACAATGCTATCGTGTAAAGTTACGTTTACTATCAAAGAAAGAGGTGTGTAAAGGATGATGGATCTTTGTTTAAATGTTAGCGAGGTTTATTCTTGCTTCAAGATGTTGTCTGGTTTGCTATTGTACATCTATATTTTAGTTCAATTTGATGATAAGCTATGTTAAGCTGTCTAGGATTAATGTGAAAACTTTGTTACGTAGTATATATTATATTCATTGGTCGGTATGATAATGATACACATGGTATATGGAATTTCAAAATTACTTTTGGAGTCAAAATCTGTAAAAGTATTAACATTGTAGATGTTTTGAGACATGGTTGACAAAGTAGGGTTGATTATACAGTTACGTTTTTGACGGTGTGTTATGTGGCACTGTTTAGTTTACTTTACTGTTGATTTAGAGTGTGAAACTCTAGTTTATGAAAAAGTGGGTTAACGTTAAGAGCATCGTTATTTTTATTCACTTGGATTAAGATGTGCTGATTGACTAGCTTTCTCGTTGTGGGTTATATTCATAGTTCAGATTTTGATTGACTAAGAGTTGAAGCAGCTCTCATAGTGACTGTGAAAACTTTGTTTACGTATCGTGCACTAGATTGCTTAAGATCTTTGCTGAATTGAAAGAACTTGATTTTTATGTTATGTCTTAGTCCTCAAAAATTGATACTGCGAGAAAGTGAGTTAAAGATCAATGAGAATCGTGAATAGATCACGAGAAACTGGACCAGAGGGGATGAGTGGCTGGTAAATGGCAAGGGAAATAGAATAATGGCGTTGAGTTTTGATTGATGAGTTTACTGGCCGTGTAATAGAGTAATGTAAAAAAGCGTAAATTTGATAAAGTATGACATAGCAACAAAAAGAATACAAGATAAATTTCTACCTTATATTTAATATTATTCTATTCAAAAAACTATAGATAATTATATTGTATTGTTCTATTAGGATCGGTGTTCTTCGTGGAAAATGCCGTTATTTTTACGAAAATCATAACACGGATCCAAATAAAGCCAACAGATTATATAAAGACCACAACATGTATTTGTTATACCGAATAATTGTCTTAATTTAGAGCTTGAGAGCACTCGACAGCCACCACAGGTGCATGCACAGCACCTAAAAGGTAATGACGACAAACTTATGACTCAACAATAGGCATAGCAAATCATTTGCCTAACATAGCCTCCGTTCCTCATTCTTCTTCCTTCCTGCGCTGTTCACTCCTTACCTTTTCGTTCCTGATCACTGTGCTTCCAGCTAACTATAGCTATACTATATGCTTTCTTTTCCCTCTGTTTACATTCCAATGCATTGTTGTACTCATCATATGTGTCCAAAGGGAAGAGGACCCCCGCTCCGCGGTAAGTCTCTGGCGTTCATTCCGAAAACACGAAGACTCTCAGAGCTGGCCAACTCCAGTCGTGCCGACTTCCAACTCGCTCTAATCCTGGATACTCTCCAGATTTCAGAGTATTCATACGCAGCCTAATTAATTATAAATTTGATATTTATATTGAGATGGGGCGAGGTTTTGATAAGAGGGTTGAGGAGGGTGAGTCCCACAAATTCGGGGAGACGCGGTGGAGGGGTACGTAATCGTGACAGGGATCTAATACGTATCGGAGCGTAACAGAGATTGTGCGACCTTGAGACTTTTGGATAAAGCCATCACATCCTAGAATTGTTTAAGCCACAATGACGATAACTCGTAGTAGCCCGAATGTGAATATATATCGGTTGAATGGCTCAAGAAGCGATGGACCCGAGAGAAGAACACGGCAGTGATTAGGCAAAAGTGGGACGGAGAGTACGCAGTACTAAAAAAAAAACCTTCCTATGTGACAGGAAAGATGGTATCTCTACGGACTCAGATCGATTCTCTTCGAGAATCGAATCTATCGGACCGGGTGCAATTCAGACAGCTCTAAAATAGACTAGAGGATAATGAGCTACGGGTGATGCAGCACCTGCAGCTGCCCTGTCACGTGCGGGCTGACGTAATCTCTGTTATACGTGCAGACCGAGAGATTAGCGGTCGAGATAGTGCACGCCGCAAGACTCTTGAAACTGCCTGCGGTTAGGCTATTCTGACACCCGAAATTCGTGTAAATCGAGGGATTATGGTAAAGCCATACAAGAGACCGGGAGGTGTTGCGTCTCACGCGTGAGGGCGTAGCGGCTACGCTCTCGCGGGGTGACCCCCCTCTATAAGTTGACATGCGCTACAAGACTTGACAATTTACACCGAAGTTTCTAAACTTATCCTATGCCCTAACAATACATTAGAAGCTATAGTATACACAAGATTTCGAAGAGCCAAATGTCATAATCTCTTATATCATTATTCTCAGAAGAAGAGAAGAGAGCAAAACCGCGTTAGGGACTAATAACATCCGTGTGCCTGCTGCATCAGTAAAACTTCATGAACAATAGAGTGTTAGATATGAGAGGTATATGTTATTAGTAAGAAACCAAAGTTATGTATTATAAATATATATAATATACTATAGAATGGTTACTTATATAGTGTATATAAATTGTTATCCAGTAGTAGTCACGGTGAGTGATGAAAATATAATATCAACAACAGGTAATCACATTATATATATTAATTTATTAATATGAATATAAATACCGTTATAATAGTGAAAAATAAATAGATATATATATATATGATAGATGATATTATTAGTAAATAGTAGTAGAGTACTAGAGAGTGTCATAAGAGCTGCAGACAATCATTGTAGTCCGGCAGACACTTGGAGTCACGACCTCGGTCAACAAAAGACGTATAAATGCGAACAGATTAAATAGAGAATTACAGCTATATGTGTTGAATCAGCGCGGGAAAAATTCTGAGAATACATAGGGAAAGGGAGGCGCTGGTAATTATATGTTATTTTATTTTTATACTTTTGTCTATTTGTATTTTATGGATTTAATTCGTTTGATAAAAGTAAGTCTTTAAAAAGTTAAAAAAATTCAACACCATTAGTAGGCAGCGATCATCGACGAGATACCAGTGAGTAGCATGAAGGGGGCCTCTAGCATCCCCACGTCGAGATCCCACGCGAGGTGAGTGTTCTCAAGAGACCCTGACTCCTGCCATCTTTGCGGGGTTATACCCTAATGGTTATTACCTTTTGAGCTTGACAGAATCTGAGAAAGACAGAAAGAATAATATTTACTTCCCTTTAGACGTAGTGTCTGAGTGGTACATTCCCTTCCTTTGCAATCTGTAAATAGGTGCTAATGCCCAAACCATCGTGAGGTAAAACTCCGCAATAATCCATTTGATACAGAGGGAGTCTGATTGCAGGTCTCTCAGAGAAGTAATGCTCCCGGTGGAACTGAGGGGGACTTCGTCTCCCACCTTCTCTATTTCCCCCGTACGCTCGGAATCCTTCGTATATAGATGCGGGCCATAGAGTGACAATATCTATTTAAGAAAATACTTCCGAACGCAAAAATAGAATGCAAAAAAGACAAGGAAATAGATATAGTAGTAATTAAAATAAAAAAAATACAATGAAACAACCCCTGCCAATCACCTAGAATCTATATAATAAAGAAATAATTGATAGATTATTATATAGAAAAAATAGTAACAGTAAAATGAGATATCAATAGATAAGGAAATAGCCAGAGGATAAGAGAAGAAATAAAATATTAAAGTGTTAGTATATATGTGAAGGGTGAAAAGTATAGTAGATATATTGACTGATCTGAGTGAATTAGTAGATATAATAATTATAAGAGCATCTTATAGTGAGTATATATATATATAATATATATATATATATATATATATATATATATAGTATATATATATATATATAATTCAATGTTGTATACATATTGTAAGAACTTGTGTGTGGATATATGGTTTGGATGGAATATGAGGAAGAAAAAAGTCAGAGCTAAAATTAAATAGAAGTGGAGAATAAAGTAAACAGATATTCCGATACTATAAAAAAAAATAACTACATCGTGGAGTAATGAAAGGATCTTTCTTCGCTTCACCTATATTACACTCTTATGTATCATTTCCTAGGTACACGATGACTGCAAGAGCTGAAGATAAGTCGTAGTCGACTGAACGAATTAATATGAGCCTAGCAAAACTTAATTTGAGATCGTTAAATATTAATATCGGTCTCGATGTTAGTTAGCTCCAGGTTGTAAAAGTTACTTGGCACTCATGGGTGTGTTACTCATTTCCGATTGTACCCCCTGACTACGGTGCAGAAGAGGAGAACGATATAATGAGAAAAAAGGAGACAGAGTAAGCTGAAAATAAAATATGAGAAGGAAATTTTATAAAGACAGCTAGATTCCATATAAGAGTGTGAAGTGGTAATTGTTCCCAAGTGACAGAGGGTGTGTCACACCGGATATTATTTAATGAGAAAGAATCAGCAGAATATACTCTAAGAAAAAATTAAATACATGAAGAAAATAGTATGAAAACGAGAACATCGTACGGCTTCTCCGTTAGAGAAATAAGGATTCAGCAGCATATTACTCCTGATAAAATACACACTAACATAGGATATGTTAATTAAAAACAAGAATCACAAAAAAAAAAAAAAATCTGTCTTTTGTATTAACGAAGCAGAAAAACGAGGACATATATCTCGTTAATAAAAAAATAATAAGTGAAAATTTACCCAAAGCGAATTGGGTAGCATCTAGTCCTATGTTACAGAGAGAATACACAAAGTTGACAGAGCTCGTGAAGCTGAAATATGAGTGTTTCTCCTAGGTACTACGCACTTTTGCCATGACAAGAAGACCGTATGATAGAGAGGAAATCTAGAGTGGACCTCGTGCTCGATTTGAGGAAGCGAAGCAATCCCTAGTTGAGGTTATGATAAGATTGTTAATTCTACATAGATTTTCCTCATGTGATTGATAACGATGCTCTAACGAGAAAGCATATAATGATCATGACAACACTCTGAGGCTTAGAAGGCGCCATAAAATGGAGAAGCCTAGACCATGGAATCGCGACAGTTTCAAATATTTGGCAAAAAGATACTATGGGATTTTTTACAACTTTGAGAGGAAAGGCTGTAACATTTTTTTCCTAAAGAGAGCGACACTTTTTCCCCCCGCCCTTATTTTACAATGCTCTGCATGAATATTTATATTTAGAGTATTTTAACAAATTTCATAAGAAAAATACAAGGTGCCTGGGACGTGTTCTGTCTGTGGGCGTGACAACCCTCTGGGTTAAAACACACATATCACCTTTGAAACAATGATTTCTCCCTTTTGCGGCTATATTCCAAATACCTCGCCGGACTTGTTTTAGGGCGTGTAGGTTGCTTGCCTCGGTATTCAGTAAAGGTATACATGATTGTCAGAGGCTTTAAGACACTTTACTCTAGTATACACCATTTATAATATATATATATATATATAATATATATTTATATATAAGATTATATATATATATATTATATATATTATTAATATATAATTAATATTATATTATATATATATTAATATATATATATATATATATTATAATATATATAATTATAATACTACTTAGATATATATATTATATAAATAGATACTATATATATATTAATATATATAAAATATTCAACTAAAAATTAACTTCAACCT
Organism: Trachelipus rathkii; assembly: GCA_015478945.1. Taxonomy (NCBI): domain Eukaryota; kingdom Metazoa; phylum Arthropoda; class Malacostraca; order Isopoda; family Trachelipodidae; genus Trachelipus; species Trachelipus rathkii. The sequence continues at coordinate 8,481 of JABUQX010065612.1, read as the reverse complement.
TTACAAACTACGAAAATGGCAAACTAGCAGAAATTCACCTAATACAGGTTCGAAATCATCACCTCTCCATCTAACTTAGAAATTTAAATTAAAAATTAATAGACTATATATAATATATATATACCTTACATAAAGGAAAAATAGTTATTATATATATAATATATATATATATATATAATAATATATATATATATAAATTAATAATTCCTAATCCCTACATAAAGCCATAGATAATTTCACCAAAGTAGTCCAAAAAGCCTCCAACACTACAACGGAAAACACTACTACCAATAATTAACAACTGAAGTCTGTAACTGGATAAAACAAAGAAATATCATTTGACAATAAAAAACTTATACTCCGGATCTGAACTGCACAAATTAACTCCTTAAACACACAAATCTCTAATCTTATCTCCACCTATAAAGCAGAAAAATAAAAAATAAAACACCTAATTGACAACATGGGAAAAGCCTGAAGAAAAAAGAAAATGGCAAATAATAAAACGTCTCCACAACTCCCAAAACAACTGATATATGATTCTGACGTCGTTGGGTAAAGAAGTGTTAAAAACAGAAGAACAGAAAGAAAACAGATGGGAAATATCGCGAATGAGAAGAAAGAAAAAGGAATTTAATGAAAAATAAAGCACTCTCTCAAAAGAATCTTGGATTCAGGAAATCATGAAATAGTTACGCTTAGAAAGAATCAAGCTTCAAGAAAGAAGAACCTTTTGATAATTACTTAATATTTTCGCACTTTTATTATGGAATTTTGAGATTATAAAATGTTCAAATCAATTTAATAATAATTTTTACAAGTTTTGAAAAGTTTTGAAAGTATTAAATGAGTCACAGGAGATTTTACTCTCCCTCAGCAGGATACGAACGCTGGACTCCGCGTCGCTGAGTGAACAGCAGCCGAGAGCTTTATCCACTAAGCCATCCACTTTCCCAAAAAAGAAAGTTTCAAGCATAGCTTTTAAAACTCTCAGTTTCGAATCCCATAATTGCTGAGTACTCAAAGGCCTGGCCCCCAAAGTATTAAATGAGTCACAGGAAATTTTGAAACTATGTTCCTTCAAAGATAAGTTCATAATAGCAAAAAAGCTCCTTTTTCTCTAGCATTGATTACAGTATATTATAGAAGATTGCGCGACTCTGATATCAGAATCATCTAGTCTTTAAAGTTGACTCTCGAGATGGCTGCTTGTTGATGGGAACATTCAATAGTTTTTTGTATCTTCCAGTTTACATGTATATATATATTTATGTGAAGTGAAGTGAATATTTGTGTGAAATACAGTGTATTAACAATAATTAATATTAATGATAGTAATGATAACGATATGATCTTAATATTCAGATTACGGGTAATGATAATAATAATAATGATAATGATGATAGTTAATGTCAATAATAGTGATATTTGCTAATTAATTTGATAATAAATAATAGTGATAATAATGATGGTAATGGTAATGATGGTTAGTGGTAATAATAATTATGATAATATAGTAATTTTATATTGTATATATGTATATATTTTAAATTTTTTTCTTGTGTATTTTATATTTATTTATTTAAAAGCGCCCGATAGCTCAGTGTTAGAGCACTCGCCAAACAAAGCGAGGGTCTCAGGTTCGCAACTGGTCGGGTGGGAGAATGTAGCTATTCTCTCCTTGGGCTTAGCTTCGTCCTGCTCGGACTTTAAACGAGTACACCTCCTCCTTGATTAGGGCTCTGCCCGTGAGTGATGGTGTTTATCTCTTTAAAAAAAAAAAAAAAAAAAAAAAAAACACACAGACGAAGCTTTAAGAGGATAAAATAATTCCCTCCCTTACCCCAAACTTCACTGCAATATCCTTACACAACACTATTCCAAATATCCAACAAACCTACCCACGCAAATAATAGAAAAATAATGCGCAAACTGAAAAAAATGCAATCGGAAATCAACAACAACGCCCCATTTTCCACACAAGAAATAATTATACTTATCAAAACCTTAAAAAACTCCCAAGCTTCTGGCCCGGATAACATCTCTAACCTTCACATAAAACACTTCGGACCTACCGCTATATCATTCATTAATATCTTCAACAAATCTTGGTCTTTTAACTATATCCCTCCATATTGGAAAAAAGCAATTATCATACCCAAATTAAAACCCAGAAAAGATCCCAACCTCCCTTCTTCAACCAACCCATTCCCCTCCTCTCCTCCTTGTGCAAACTAATGGGGAAGATCATACTCATCAAAATCCAACCCAATTTTCACTCCCCAAATCACCAAGTCTTTAAAAAATCCCATTCTACCTCAATAGCCCTAACAAGTATCACACAGAGCATCGTAAACGGATTAAACAGAACACTATCCCACAGAACAATACTCCTGTCTATTGACATTAGTATAGTCTTCGACACGGTACCTAGACGCATACTCATTCAAAAATTCTAAATTCACCCTTCCATAACAATTTCAAAAAATGGCTATCTAGTTTTATCTCTTCAAATTTCTAAAACTGTAAAACAAAGAAAAGGAGTCCCTCAGGGATCCATTCTCTCTCTATTCCTGTTTAACCTCTTTACAGTTGATATCCCTACCCCCAAACTCCCTATTCAAACTAATAAGCTACGTAGATGATATAGCCATCACCAAATCAGACCCGTCAGTACCCACTACCACAAATCTCTCTCAGATTTACCTAAATCAACTAGAAACTTGGTTATGTTCCAACAAAATGTTGGCTTCTGCCGAGAAACCATCTATAACCTTGATCACTACAGACAGACACCAATCATCCCTTCTCCTGCAAGTAACCCTAAATAACTCCATCATCTCCCTAAGCAAAACACATAGAATACTCGGAATAACTTTCGACACCCACTTCACCTTTACACCTCACATTCAAAACATAATAAGTACAGCAAACAAACATTAAATGCCCTACGAATTTTATCTCCACACAACTTCAGTAACGAAACAACCACACTGTCAACTACATTCAAACAATTCTCAAGAACTACAATCAACTATGGATCAACAGTCCGGTATTCCCTAGCCTCATCTACTATCAGAATTAAATTACAAAATATACAAAATCCTGCCCTACGAACAATCACAGGTTGTCTAAATACCACCTCTATCCAACATCTGCATGAAGAAACAAAAATTTTCCCCATTCAGGATCATTTAGATATGATAGGAACACATTTCTACGCCAAGACTCTTTACCCTACCCACCCACGCAATAGCTACCTACAAGAACACTCTATACATCGCTTAAGATCCCCTCCCTCTTCCGCCCGCAGCCCTCTAATATGGCGAACTCTTCAGAACCATCCCCCCTCCCCCAAACAACATATCCCTCTCAAAATGCATTCATACACACTATACACAGTAATACCTCAACAACCACCCACCAAACCACATCTTAAACTTCCTCCCTCCGAAATATATTCAACAAAAAACACACTCCCACGTAATATGCAAATTGCACCCTCTAAATTAAGATCCGGGCATCACCCGGATCTCCAGGAATACAAACATAGGTTTCGACCTCAAGACACTCCCTCCCCACTCTGTCGTAGATGCTTATTAGAAACTGAAACTGTCTAACACCTCCTGATAAGATTCCCACTACTCGCTCCCTCTATCAAATCTTCTCCCTAAGAGACCTGTGGCTCCGCCCGGTGGAAGTGGCCGGGTTTCTGGAAATAACATGAACCACCCCCAAGGCCAAAATAAGGGGCACCCATGGTAAACATATATATATATATATATATATTATATTATATATATATATATATATATATATATATATATTATATATATAATATATATATATATATATATATATTGTATATATATATATATTGTATGTATGTATGTATGTATGTATATGTGTGTGTGTTTGTTTGTGTGTATTTGTAAAGAGTTGATAGGTTTTCAAATAGATATAAATTGAAGCGAAATATGATTGAGGATATAAAATGGGTTCAAAATTGAAGAGTAACTCTCATATTTTTTCATTTTTTTTAGAAAGAGAGCTTAGTATGAAAATCCTTCACATAACTGAATTTATTATTTAAGTTCATTTCTTTTTCGTTCTTTTAAAGTTAAAACCAAAACTGATGTTCGCTTAATTCAGATTTCTAAGAAGTTTTATTTAGTTGTGTAGTTACAATTTCTCAGGTGATTTATTTCTGATGTTATCTATCATTTAACTCGAATATAAATATAAGGAGAGAATAGACAGTTAGTGAAAGAAAGTGGTTTGCTACCTTCTGTTAACCAAGACTGTTTTTATCTTTAGCTTCTCTAACTTGAAAAAGCTTGAAAATTTCTCACTTTGCGCAGAAAGTAACGTTGAAAATGAACATGCATGAGGAATAAGAAGTTTTGTCACACCTTCCCTCCCCCGATCCAATAAAAGTGACAACAAAAATATATAATTTTCAGGAGGGAAGAAATAAAATTATTTATTGTAAATTATTATTACACGATCATAGCAACATTAGCAGGATCAGGCTGGAAGTATTCCATCGAATTCAACTTCGTACTTCTCCGAATTGAATGCGAATGTATTTAAAATAAGTGGAATATATAATACAAAATTCTAAAAATTTCGACTTTTTATTTTATTTATTTTTTGTTTATTTATTTATATATTTATGTTTTTATTTTTTTTGGGGAGGTAAGCATTTTGTTCTTGGTATCCTTTTCAATAAAGGTTTTATAGTAATTGTTTTAACTCTAAAACCCTTTCAGCACAATGAGTAAGTAATTTGTTTTAGTCGTTTAGCCATTCTGGTCAGCCGTTTTAATTATTTTAACACCCCTCAAGTATATAAATTCAATTAAAACTTATATTAACTTTTATAGGGAAAATTACACAATTCAAGAAAAAAATTATAAATTCGTTCTGAGGAAGTTAAATTCGCCGTTTTTGAATGAGAGTGGCGTGTACTGAGCCATGGACTGACGCCCAATTAAAGTGTGTAAAAAGAGTTCATTCGAATCAAAGTATTATATACAAGTATTTGCAGACATTGATCATCACATCTGGTCAGCACTGCCTAAATATGTAGAGAGAGAGAGATTGGAGTTTCCTTATGTGCAGGATTCCGAGTCGGAGTAGGAGCCGGAATCATCGGATTATGATGGAATAAGACTCTAGAAATAGAAGTCATAATTGAGGATCGATTACTCAGGTTTATGGAAATGAGAGCTGGTGTTGTACAATTTAGAATTGTGTTGGAATCGACATGAAAATTTGTTCAGAGTCGAATAAGTTGAACCCCTCCATCCAACCCCACCCCACCTCCATGCAAATATTTACCCCAAATTCCATTCTTTCCATCATTAAATGCAACACGCAAAATAAACACGAATTAAATACCAATTTATAACACTATTAAAATCTTTCTGGTTTTTATATTAATAGAAAAACACTTTTAATATTTAAAAAAAAATAAAAAGAGAATAATTTAAATTAAAAACCTCTTTTATGGCAAAGCATTTTTAAAAATAAAACTACGAAATTAAATTGAATCTTATATTCCGATTGCACTGAGGCCATTATTGCAGTCATAAAAATAGAAAAGACTTAAATGTTTGTCACTCATGTGTGATGGCGCAATTAAAGTCACTTAAAACAAATTACATAAATTTTAAGACCTGCTCTCTCCAAAAGGAGAGAGAGAGAGAGAGAGAGAGAGAGAGAGAGAGAGAGAGAGAGAGAGAGAGAGAGAGAGAGAGAGAGAGAGAAAGAGAAAACAGAGTAACAGACAATAAACTTGACAGACAGAAAGACAGACAATATGACAGGCAGTACTAGACAAAGAGACAGGAGAGAAAGAAATAAACGCCTGGAACAAGATCCAAATATGAAGAGAGACATAAGGATATTCAATAACTAATATACAGGAGAATAAGGATAATAAAATGCAAGAAATAAACAAGAAGCGAAGCGAGAAAAGCGCCAAAATGAAGAAAACGACGAATCAATGAAAATTTTGCGGGAAACAAATGAACAAACATAACGATATTGGAAAAAATTTTCTATTCTCTTCAACGCCATTAGTGCAAAACCCAACGCGCATATATATATAGTATATATATATATATATTATATATTATATTATATATATATTATATATTATATATATATAATATATATAAATATTATATATATATATATAGTATATATATATATATATATTAATATATATTATATATATATATATTGTAATGCCTTACTTAAACTCATGGCTTATGGAATTGTTGGACTTACCAACGTCGGAAAATCAACTCTTTTTAATAAGCTGTCGCAAAGTCAAAGCCAAAGTATCAAACTATTTATATTGGACGATTGAACAGGAATATTTCGACAAATTTGGTCCTCGTTCAGCTGCTATAAACTAGACAAAACTAAATTAATAATAATAAAAATAACATAAATAAATTCTGTAAAAATTATCAACAAAGTTTTTTGGTTTTAATTTGTTTTAGAAAAGGGCGAGGAGTTTAAGAATGCTGCTTACATCTATTGGGTCATTTTGTGAATCATGTTCTTTGTATATTTATATTAGTGGAATGTTTATTGCAACAAAGGATTCGGTAAATTCTTCTTAAGGTGAAGCGTGTTTCAATGTTAATACATGCGATTGTTCATCGGTCTATGTGATAGTATGGTTGTGGGTTAGAATCTATGTAAGGTGAGCGGCAGAGTTGGGACTTGTCTTGAAGTAGGTCATATTTGTTTTGGTAATCGGCGTGTGAAATCATGTGTTTCTCCAATTTATAAGTTGTACAGTGCGGCACAAGGTACTTTGTAAACACATTGAGAGGCAAGTAAAGGTGTTGGTATAAGATTTTGGTTTAAAAAAATTTTTCAGAAGAAGATTTGAAGATGAGGTAGGGATAGTTTTAGGAAGGAATTTTTTGAACAAAAATTGTGAGAAGACGAAGGTAAAGGGAGGTAGGAAGTATGTGTATTATCACGAGGAGGTTGGAAAGTATAAAAGTTATTCCTCGCCTTACGGAGAGCATTGGTGATAATGTGTTATGGATAGGATAGTTTACGAAAGGTTGAAGAGATTAAATTAAATTCATTTTGGAGGTAGGGGAGAACAAATCCTTAAAGCTCTAAGGAATAAAGAGGATAAGGTACCAATTTTAGTGTTAAGAAAATTGGAAGAAAACCAGTGCTTATAGGAAGGGTTAGAAGTGGGTTTTCTATAGACCTTGTATTGTATGTTTATGTAATGGTGGTCGGACCAAATTAAAAGAGTGTGTTGATAGTTGCATGTTCTATAGTAAATGTAATATTACCCTTTTTAGACACTCTTTTAATTTGGTCCGACCACCATAACATACAATACAAGGTTTATAGAAAACCCACTTCTAACCCTTCCTATAGGAAGAAATGATTCACAAATAGATCCCATCATTAACAACATTCTTAACTCCTCACATTTTTAAAAAAAATTAAAACCAAAACTTTTGTGATAATTTTAAATTTATTTTATGTATTTTTATTATATTTAATTTAGTTTATATAACATAGCAGCTGAAAGAGGACAAGATTATGGTCGAATATTCTCGAATATTCCTTAATAAAATTTCTTCATATAGTCTGTGATATTAAACTTTAATTATTTTATTAAAAGAGTATTGATTTTCTTTTATTTATATTAAGGATTCATAAGTAATTATTTTAATTAAAAGGCAATGTACAATCTATTTATTACTACTGACGTTTAGGTCGTATATACCTGTTTATATATATATATAATATAGTATATATTATATATATATATATATATATATATAATATATATATATATATATATATATAATATATATATATATATATAAATTATATATAATATAATATATCTATATACAAATGTATATATATATTTTATATTCAAGGATTGGCTTCATTAAGGTATGCTAGGTATGCGCCGCTTACCTAAATGGATCTGACAACTGATGATACAGTATATTCGTTTAAATATTTTTTAGAATTTTGAAATTCAAAATTTTATCTATTTTTTCTAATGTGAATAGACAAGACTAAGGCATGCTATTGATGACAAGCAATTAAGATGAAACTAAACGGACACATTTACTCGGGTGCGCATGCGCGAAAAAATTTAATTAAATTGTAAACTACTATTAATAAAGTAAAATATAAGCAAATAGTAAACGAAATGTTAAATAAACTATAAGTAAAAAGTAAGTGTACTAATGTCCAAAAAATAAACTAAAAGTAAAAGCACTATAGTATATATATATATATAGTATATATATATATATATATATATATATTATAATATATATATAATATAGATATATAATATTATATATATATATATATATGTATATTATTATATATATACAGTATATATATATACAGTATAATATATATATATATATATACTTATATATATATATTATATATCTCTCTCTC
>JABUQX010065611.1:7500-16623 GCA_015478945.1 Trachelipus rathkii | reverse complement strand
ATGGGGACTTACAAGGGAATAGGAAGCTATTCTGGAAGGAAACGCGAAAGGTTAACAATGAGAATAAGGGGAATCTGCTTGGAATAATGACCTTCACCGTGGTATCTCGACAATGAAGGGTTCATCTCCTGGGTCACGCCTACAACCGTACCCCCTCACAAAACCCCTCCTTTCACTCCTATTATGCGCCTTTCTTCTCGCCTTTGCCAAACTCACATTCCTTTCCTCCAGACATTCCTTTACTGACTCAATCCACTTTTCCTTCAGTCTCCCAGCTCACTCATCACCATACACCGCTTAACCAACTGACCATCATCTATCCTTTCCATATGACCAAACCATCTTAATACACATTCATTCTCTCATTCATACAGCTTTCTTCACACCACACAACTCCCTAACCACTTCATTCATTTTATCAATTCTTCTCACACCTAAAACGCCCCTAAGATAATCTATCTGAACAGATTGTACCTTAAATCTATATTTCTTATTGCACATAATAGTTTTACTACTATACATTAACAACTGTTACAACATACTCTCATGGAAAACCTTAACGCACTTAAGACTTGTCCCTTTATATCCACCAAGGATTTAATTGCACCAGCCACCTTACTACCATTCATAACCTTCCTACTACACACTGCATCATCCGTTCCTTTTTCATCCAATATATAGGCTAAATATTTAAACCTCGATAGTTGTTCCAATTGCACACCATCCAACATGACTCCACACCACAGACTCTCCTCACTCACTACAATCAAATTACTTTTATCTTATCTACCTTTACTTTCAAACCCATTACTTTTACACACCATAACAAACCCGTCTACCAATCCTCTCAAACTCTTCAGATTCACCACACAAAACCAAATCAACAGCGTACAATAAGCAGGGAACACTCCAATCTCTTCCATTTTTCATCAGTCTAACACCTTCTCCTACCACCCCTGCCTCTAATTCTTTCATCACCACATCCATAAACAAATTAAATAGCCAAGGAGACATTACACATCCCTGCCTCACTCCACTATTAATATTAAACCATTTAGTCTCAACTAAATTAATTCTTACACTTGCTTCACTATCAGCATACATACTTTGATTCCATTCAAAAGCCTACCACCAACACCATATATCACTAACACTTGCCCACAGAGCTTTCCTATTAATGCTGTCATACACCTGCTGCATGTCCATAAAATCTAAATACAATATATTCTTCCTCACATCTCTCCGTTTCTCAATCATTTGTTTCAATGTGAAGATCTGATCTACACATCCTCTACCACTTATAAATGCACCTTTTTCTTCACCAATTAGTCCCTCAGTCACTCGATGTACTCTTTCAACCAACATACCAACATATATCTTCCTACAACACTCAATAAACTAATTCCCTATAGTTATACAGTTTCCCTGATTCACCTTCCTTTATATAACTGTACCCATTACTGCTTTCCCCAATCCTTCGAAAATATAGCCTCCATAAACGGTTTGTTACACAACTTAGATATCCAGTCAATCACAATCTCGTCTCCATTTTTGCTCATTTCACCAGTAATTCCATATATATTGCAAAATTAACCATTTTTCAACTTCCTCACTCTACCAATTACCTTATCCCCAAAATACTTTTCTTCTTCTTCTTCTTACACCATCAAACCCACACACATTCACTATAACCTCTTAATTACTGCCAATGTTATGAAGATTTTTGAATTGTGCCCTCCACACTCTCCTCACATCTATTTCATCAGTCACCAAAGTACCACCTCTATTCATAATTCTATGAAGATTTCCCTTGCCTTCATTCTTAACCTTTCATATTTCCTTTCAGAAGAGCTTCCTTTTGCTTTGTAATCCCCATTCATCCTCCTTCCAAACTGTACATTTACCTCTTTATTCCTCTTACGCATGCAACTTTTATTCTTCCTTTACTCCTCCTTATATATGTCCAAACCCCTTCTTCCTTTTGACATCTCAACATTGGCTTTTAGCACTTTCAACTTGTAACTGCTTGCATCACCTCTTCATTCAACTACTCCCTATTGACATTCTTACTTCCTACATTAGCACAACCACACACTTCTCTTGCACTAATAACAAAGGATTCCTTCATTTACAGCCGGTTTGTTTAGTTTCATCTAATTCACACTCAATTGATTTATTTGCAAATGCTCTTACATACTCTTCTTTTAACCTTGTTCACTTGCCTTCATACTCTTAATTCTTCTTCCCACTTCCTTCCTTGTCTCTTTCCTCTCCATCCATCTCCCAACTAACTTATTCTTAGGTAAAATGATAATGATAATAATAATAATAATAATAATAATAATAATAATAATAATAATAATAATAATAATAATAATAATAATAATAATAATAATAATAATAATAATAATAATAATAATAATAATAATAATATGGAAATGTTTCCAACTTACTTGTAGATTAAAAGCAATAACAATATAACTTACCTTTCCACACTGATCACTTGACTGCTTCTGATTCCGCATCGGATTTTGAGATTTTGCGACATTACTGATGAGCCTCTCTTCTTCAAACACGGATTCCTTTTCCATTTCTTTAAGCTCAGATTTTATAACCACTGTTAGCTCTACCTCATTTTTAAGATATTCTGGTAAAGGGTAGCTTTCTTCATTGTCAGGAAAGCTCTAAAAATAAAATAAAAAGGATTTAAGTAAGATAAATTGTGCTAAACACTTGTAATAAATAATAATAATAATAATAATAATAATAATAATAATAATAATAATAATAATAATAATAATAATTATATATATATATATATATATATATATATATATATATATATATATATATATATATATATATATATATATATATATATATATATATATATATATATATATATATATAAATATAAATTCATACATTTAATATATAAAATATATATATATATATATATATATATATATATATATATATATATATATATATATATATATATATATATATATATATATATATATATATATATATATATATATATATATATATATATATATATATATATATATATGTTAGATCACCCTCATGTTATGGTGACTCCATTATTATTATTTTTTTTTTTTTAATTTTCATAGAGTTTTCTAATATCCATCCTACTGATGGATATATAAAAGGATTTTGTCTTGTTTTTATTTGTATTCATTTATGATCTCTATTAGCTTGGAAATCAGTTGCTACTAATGCTTTTCCAATTTTAGTCTTTGATATTTAATATAAATAATCACAGAGTTTTCGAAAAAATAATGAGTCACCCCACTTGTTACTGAAGGTTGCGACCAAGCTGCTTTTTCGAACCAAACAGGTTTGTGGAAAAAGAATACCAATAGTTTTTATTATAGAACTGATGATAAAGTGATTTATATGAATGAAATTCCTATAACTGCCTGGTATTAAAACATTCTGTTTTGCAACACTGTGTGGTACAGCTTATAGAAGTTCTACTTGTCAAGAACTACAACATTAAATCCCCTTTTAGTCTGCCCAAGGATTGGGCAAGGCTATGAACATAAACTACTTACGTAAATATAATCATAAATAAGTAAAAGAAGAGAGGACTAAACCTCTTGTTTTTCATTGTATGGTTTTCTTTTTCAACTTCATAAAAGCAAATGCTCCAAGAACAACCACACCTCAATAGACAAGCACAAATACAATAAAACTAATTATGAATATAAATAATAAATGGCTTGAGAGCGTGACCGCGGAAACTGCGCCCATCACACGCCCTAAGGTATAAACCTCCTCCCCAAAATTCCACCCCATGGGGTGAGCTGTGCGTGTGGGCTCGTAAAAGCAACCGGAACTCAGAGTCCAATCCCTAAGAAGACAAAACAGTAGCCGTGCACCACACGGATAAGACGCGAAGCACAAGATTAAAAACCCAAATGCGGGACAGGCTCCTTGGTTGCTAGCCAAGGTTTGGGTCTCCTTCAATAGGCGGCACAGAGAAAGGCGAGAACAACCGGTTTTTGACCTGTACCCTCACTCATAGGGGAAGGAGAACAAGAAGGGCATAAGATAAGCAGAGAGACAACAGGACGATAGATACCAGGATTCAGGGGGAAACTGGCGAGACACCCATAAGAGAGCAGGAATACGTAGGGTAATATGTACAAAAAAAAAGGAGAATGGTTACAAACTGGCAAGGGATGGTTAATAAGAACAGGATTCATAAAATACAAAAAAACAATGATAGCAATGTTAAAAAAAATAAAAATATTAATAATAATAATAATAAAATAGATAATAAAATAATAATAATAATAAATAAAATAATAAATAATAATAATAATTAATAAATAATGAATAATAAGAATAATAATACAAAAAAAATAATAAGATACTATAAAACAAAGATGTAGGAGAATCACTAAAGAAAAAAAGGATTAAGCCGAGGGGAAGTTAAATACATAAAAGAACAATAAAAAATAACTGAGAAAAGTAGGTACACAAGATTTGAAAACTATTTATTTGTTATAAATCAAATCCAGTATGGTATATAAAATTAATTTTAAGGGGTAAGATGATAATAAATAGATTTAATTTGCAAGTACATTTTTTGTTTATTTAGTTATACGGTTATGACAACAGGGCAAGAGAGGAGAGCAGAGTGCAAACTGCTGAAATGACATATGGTATTGATGAGTCAATGGCCGGTGAAAAGACCAGAGGGATAGATGAAGAAACGAAAAAGAATTAGAGAAGTATAGGAAATATATACCAAACCTATTGATTTAAAACAAAGTAGAATTTGTAGCAAGAAACCAAAAGGGGTGGGGACATTTGGAGAGGTTGAGCCGTGGGCCAAGGCGCTGGGCCCAGCACGAGGAGTGTGGGAGTAATACAAGTCTACGCCCCGCACCAGGGAAGACCACAAGAAGAGAGGAAGACTGCGTAGAAAGATTTGCCTGAGGAAGACGATCAAATACGCCCACTATGATCCACCTCATCGAAGAACGGTCCTTGGAGGAAATAGTGGAAGAGGAGGACTGCGCGTGCTGACAGACTTCATGAGCCTTCCTGGGAGCGGATTAAGTAAGTTATAAGGTAAAGTCTGCCAAAGTTCGTTTTTTTTTTTTCTAAGCCTTTGAACATGTGGTGCAAGAGCCATCTTTCATTGTCAGGATAAGAAAAGAAAATTAATGTCATAAACCGGAACAGGAAGAAAAGAATCAGAAAATAGGCGAAAGTTTTTAGAAGGATTGAAAGACGGAGACTCCTGACTTAGAAAAATAAGACTTAAAACTAACAGAAAGGTATTTAAAGTAATAAGCGGATTGAACTATGAGGAAATATGCCTTTGTGGAGAAAAATAAGATGTAAAAAAAGTAATAAACTTTTCTTCACCCAAAAAAATTGAAATTTTCAGAAAATCTCTGGAATTCTCTCCTTTGTAGGTTGATGTTTAAAAGTCTTATCTTAAAAGCAGAAAATAATGTAGGATTTCAAAAGAGAAAAAGTGTGAGTTAACCCTCAAAATTGCAACCCTTGTAACTTGGAAACTAGTCTCATCAAATTTTTATTACCCTAGTGATAAATTAATAATTTATGAAAATAAATTCTCTATTCTTACCAGACTTTCCTCTAATGGAGAAACTTGTTCAATATGTTTATCAGTCTCCAAATTTTCTTCCTCAAAAATCAAAGGCTCATCTTTTTATTTCAATTTTGGCATCTTGACCATCAATTGAGTCTGTAAATTATTTCTTTCAGGGAGAAGAAAAAATAAATTGTATTTAGATAAGATGTTAATAATTAATAATAATAATAATAAGAAAAATAATAATATAAATAATAATAAATAATAATAATAATATTTTGTTTATAAATAAATTTTTTAAATAATTAATAATTATTAATAATAATAAAATAATTTAAATAATAATAATATAATAATAATAATAAATAATAATATAATAATAATAAAAGTAATTAATAATGAATAAATCCTTACCGAAACTTCTTCGAACAATGATTTTTTTTCAAAGCTTGTCCTATGTTTCTGAAATGCTTCTGAACTTTCTAAGGGTTAGGATGGCCAAAAAAATTTATCATAGATCGAAAATATCGATAATATTTTTGGCTCAGTGTTATATCGAATTTATGGGGCGATATTTTCTTAGAAGGGATCAACAGAGCCATTTTTCTGTGGGTCGCAAAGGAAAAGGAAAGAAGCAAAATATAAGTAAGCAAACAACACCAAAACAAAATCAAAGAAACATAAAAAGAAGAAGAAGGACACTAACACAAGAAACAAGACACAGCGCCATGTAATGATTAAACTGAAAATCAAGTTATTATCGATATTTCGATATTTCTTCTTAAATACCGAAAGCCGATATTCTTTTCAAAAAAAATTTTTTAAAGGCCCGGAAAAAAAAAATAAAATCTTATCGACCCCTCCCGACACCCTGAAAGTGATGAAACTCTCTTTTTTCCCTATATTTCGTTCTTCGTTCGTCCCCCGATTCGTGATATAATAAAAATAAAACCCGAAAAAATTGGGTTTTATGTTTTTTGAATTTTCGTCTTTTCGAACAAAAATAGGGAGAGGGTGAAGGGACGACATGGCAGCATACCACATAGTCTCAAATTGGTTCTTCTGACGAACTCATCTAATAACGTATTCAGTTATCATGATCAAGTGGATATTGCCGACCCAATAAAATTTGGAATAAATAGTTTAAAAGATGCTTTCCCTGCCTTATGTTTAGTTGGCCAATGAAATATCTTACTTGTAAATGGCGGACGCAGTCCGTCAGAACGAACCAGTATCATGTATTAAACAATGATGCTCAATGAAAGGAATAGATGAATTCCGACCATATTCAATCCAGTTAGGTTCTTTTTAGGTGCATTAGATTATAAGTATTGGGCTTTGTAATAGTACGTAAAGTGCATACTTGGGGACGGCTTTAAAAAATAAATAAATAATAAATAATTTGTTTTTGACCAAATATATATATATATATATATATATAATATATATATAATATATATTATATATATATATATAATATTATAAATTATATATATATATATATATATATAATATATATATATATATAGGATATTATATATGTATATATTATATTATATTAATATATCTATATTATATTATATTATATTATATAAAATATATTATATTATATTATAGGCCTGTAGGGGGTAGGGGTACAACTTGTAATTATTTTTGTCTTTAGGGTACGCACCAAAATAGTCTTTTTAGGTGCAATAGATGATAAGTATTGGGCTCTATTTAATATATTAAAGTAATATATAAATAATATAGTATTATATTATATATATATATATAACTATATATAATATATAATATATATTATAGATAATATATATAATATATATATAATATATGATATAATATATTTCTCTATATCTAAAAATATTCTCTATAAGGGATAAATAAACGGTGTTACATGGGAATAAAAGGAAAGGGGCAATTTAAAAAATAGCTATCATTAAGTTTTAATTTTCTTTTTTCATGAAATATTTTATAATTTTAAAATTTATTTATTCTGAGGACTGTTAAAGACTTTGCAGTCCACTCGAGAACAGCGCCTGATCCTGATACGGAGTTAGCTCTGTGGAGTCGTGTTCAGGTCAGAAGAAAAGTTCGGGGGGGCTGTGGACTGAAAGGATAATCATTCAGAAATCTAATACCGGAACAGACTCCTGTGAGTTGGTTTACAGTTTAAAACCATACCGAAGAGTACCGATTTAGTTTTTTAATCATCTACTGGAGATTTACGATTGTTTTCGCCTAAATATTAATTAACTAAATTAACGATTTTATAATAGACATTACTAAAAGTTAGTATTATTTGAATAAGTCTCAGAACACATTGGCATCCAGTCAAGTTCTTAATATTATTTCATTTTATTACTTAAATATTTAATAGATTTTCCTTAGAATTCCAGACTTCCAGAAGGTCGTCCAAGGTATCATGATCTACCACCAATTTTAGATTAATTTCTTGTTAAGAATCAAAAATTTATTTTCTACTTTAAATAAGAAATCATTTTTGAAGATTCCTAGCTTTCTGTGAGTGCTTAATAGTTTATTTTTTTCATTAATACGAAAAAAAAAAGTGATTTTTATGATTATTGTTTAATTTTTTTCTAGTGTTTTTGAAAACGCTATTAAATAAGTTATTTCTTAATTTTTTTAATTATTCATCGTCCCACAAAGATAAAGTCAAAATAAACACCCCAGTTTCTTCAAGGGGATTCCAAACATCAACGCTTTTCTAGTTTACAACTGTCAGTCATGCAAACTCTCTTGAGTTTGGAAACTCTGGAAAGTTGGGAAGACCTGAAGAGGGATCGAAACCCCTCGTTCCAATTCTATCACTTTTTCTTCTGTTTTATACATACGTCTGGACTGCTCATTATTTTAAAAATCTTTAAAGCCTCCCTTATTTCTCCCTCTCTCTCTCCTTCTCTTTCCCCTCTCTTCCTCTCTCTCTCTCTCTCTCTCTCTCTTCTTTCTCTCTACCTCTCTCTCTCTCTCTCTCTCTCTCTCTCTCTCTCTATATATAATATATATATAGTATATATATAGATATACTATATATATATATAATATATATATAATATATATATATAAATATATATATATATATATATATATATATTATTATATTATATAATATATATTTATATATATATATTTATATATATATATATATTATACTATAGTATATATATATACTATATGAATATATATATTATATAAATATTTTAATTTTGTACATATATTATATTATAAATTTATATTAAAATATACTGATGACAAAGTTTACGTTACGGCCACACGGAACGGGAGATCTGATATATATATATATATATATATATATATATATATATATATATATAAATATAATATAAAATATATTATAATAATATATAAGATATATTAAATATATATATATATAATATATATAATATATATAAATATAAATATATTATATAAAATATAGTTAGGTTAGTATTTTTAACCGTATACTTGTAAAAATACCTAACAACTGCCCTCATTTTAAA